>WAAE01008333.1:0-22027 GCA_013400495.1 Nicator chloris
GCCCTGGGCTCCAACAGCCGAGGAAGGCAGGAGGAGCTCAGCGTGTGAGCCTTGTCAGCTCTGATCTCGGATTCCCACCCTGCCCAGGCAGCCGTGCCCATTCAGGCACCAGCAGCTCCATCCCCACACTGGGAAGGAATGGGAAAAGCCGCGGGGCTGCTGCTTGAAGGAGCCATGGTGGGGGAGCGAGGTCAGGGAGAGGGAAAAGCTGCAGCGTCATCGAGGGAGGCGTGAGGAGCAGGGCAGGGCTCTCACACAAGGGCTCAGTGTCCTGGGCTGGCTCAGGGCTTGTCCACCCCCCTGAGCTGCACCCGCAATATTTGGAGCTGGTTTGTGGTTTCGGTGACTCAAGCAATGTCCTTTTCTGTCACCTCCACGTCACAGCTCTGCCATCTGCTTCCCAGAACACGGGGAAGTGAAGGCAGAAAATCGATCCCAAATCCGTCACCGCCAGCTCAGGCAGCCCAGGAAAGGAGCAGGGACTGAGCCAGGTTGGATGTGAGGGGACTCTGGTTTCTCAAACCAGACACCGGTGCAGAGGTCAGACACGTTATCCCTTATCCCAGTGCCCAGGCCCTTCCCTGCTTTGTGGGAGAGAAGTTGATGATGTTCATCTCTAACCCCAAATGGAGCCAGGGAGCAGAGCAGGCTGCAGCTTTGCCAGTGACAAAATCACGCTGGGGCAAAAAACTCTGTGTTGTAGGTAGAGACAGAAATTTCTGAAATGTTTTGTCAGTCCTGGCCAAAGTCACTGCAATCTCAGAGCAGATCTGCTGGGGATGAGAAAAATCAGCATCTTTGGGCAGGGGTTTCCAGCCCAGCAATCCCCTTGGTCAAGTCATAAATACTCTTTGCCCAAAATGCTGTCAGTGTTCCGGTGTTTTCCTGTCCTGTTGATGATGGCATGTTGATAAAGCCCACCTGGATTTCCAAAGGGGTCTCTTGGAGCTGAGTTCCTGTGGGAGGAGAGGGGAGGTTCCTCCGTGGCTTCAACACGGTATTTAACTGGCTAAAAGGCAGGAAACAAATGGCATCAGGCAGCCTGGGAGTAGTAGGAATATTTCTGATCATATTTCAGAAGGGAAAAAACAAAAGACTGACTGTGAAGGGATGCAGAGGGACCTCACCTGGATGTTTGGTGGCTTAGAGGGCAACACCAGTGCTATGAGGGCTGGGAGTGCTGGGGAAGAGAAGGCTCCAGGGAAAACTTCCAGTGCCTGAAAGGCCTCCAGGAGAGCTGGAGAGGGACTGGGGACAAGGGATGGAGGGACAGGACACAGGGAATGGCTTCCACTGCCAGGGGGCAGGGCTGGATGGGATCTTGGGCAGGAATTGTTCCCTGGGAGGGAGGGGAGACCCTAGCACAGGGTGCCCAGAGAAGCTGTGGCTGCCCCTGGATCCCTGGAAATGTCCAAGGCCAGGCTGGACATTGGGGCTTGGAGCAGCCTGGGACAGTGGGAGGTGTCCCTTCCATGGCAGGGGGTTGAAATGAGATGGTTGTTAAGGTCCCTTTCACCATTCTGTGATTTTATGATCTCAAAAGGATTTTCCTGCCCTGGATGCTTTTCCCATTTAACTCCACGAACAGAGGGATGCTCCAAGTGTGGGATGTCCATGTGATGTCTGCAGTAGTTAAAATCTCAAAGCCCCCTCTGAGACCTAGAAATTACTGGGAAAGGAAAGAGAGGAAGCAACCACAGTGTTGGTTTGTTGGGTTTGTTTCTTTTTCCTTTGTTTTAGTTTAGCTTTGCTGCCTGCAGCTCTGGCTCTCCTGCCTGAGGAGGGACCTCATGAGCCAGATCAGGTGCAGAGGGAGGCAGCAAAGGGAACGGGATAGCCCTGGAGCTGCTTAATTCGGGAAAGGGGCATGGAGGAGGCATATGAAATGATAAACTGGAGGTGCCTGTGTCCCTGTTGTAAGAGTTGAATGAAGCTGGGAGGGGCAGGTTTAAATGCCAAGCTGTCACTTCCCAGCCCTCCCCTGCACAGGATGTCACGGATCCTTACGGTTTGTCCGGGTTAAAAAAAGCGAGGGGATACATTTATGGAATAAAACGGTGGGAGGATGTGAGAAAATTCGCCGGCTGAGAAAGATGAGAGCGCCGGTGGGGGCGTGAGGAGTAATTGGGAGCTGCAGGGAGCGGAGGCGAAGGGAGGAGGCGGGAGGGAAGGAGCAGTCTGCCGGGTTCATGCTGTGGTGGGAAGGGGTTAGCTGGGGGGAGAGACGGGCTGTGGGAGGAGGATGGCTCTGCCCGGAGCAGCAAGAAGCCGTCGCTGAAATTTCGGGCTCAGGAGAGGGACGGGGAGCGTGGGAGAGCGAGACCCGGGGGGGAGAAGGGGCTGCTGGCTCAGAGCGGGCTTTGCAGGGGCAGGAGGACAAGCGGTGCATTGAGTGCCGGCTCCTGCTTCCTTTCAGCCCTGTCCAGCTCTGCCCCAGCCCAGCTGGCAGCTGGGGGGACACCCCTCACCCCCTCCTTCCTGCAGCCCCCGGGGCTCCGCGCACAAAGGCTGGCAGCTCTGAATGCTCCCTGTGTTGTCTGCGCTCACCAAATGCTTCATCTCTGCTGCTGCCAGACCCCCAGGGGCTGTGACCCAGCAGCAGCACCCACACAGAGCCCAGCGCCGAAAAAACGCCCACCGCGAGCAGGGGACATCTTGGGAGGGGGAGGGAGGGGGAGATGTCCGGGTCTGGGGGCTGCGGGTCCCCTCCCTGCCAGGCTCCGTGTGTGACCTCCGTGCGACAGCCCCGCCGTGCACAGGGCACGAGTCCTCGGAGCCCTCTCCTGTGCACAGCCCACGTTTCTCTTGCTTTGCTGCGACTTCGGGCTGAGGACAGACCCAGAAGTGACATCTCCTGCCCACTGTGCCACAGTTCCTCCGTTTGCAGCGGAGGCGAACGCACCAAGGAGGGGCGAGGGGGATTGTCAGGGATGCTCCAGGGCATGGAGACGGTGAGAGAGGGGTGCTCCGTTTGTGGTTGTCATTTAGCAGTCTCCAAAAGGATTTTAAATCCTACAGCTTCTTTCTGCACAGTTTCGCGTGCCTGCCTTTGGAGGAGGGGATGCCTCAGGAGCTGGGGAGGACAGCACGGGAAGATTTTCAGCCCTGGAAGAGTTAAATCCTCACGCCTGCAGTGCCTGGGCAATAACTCAGCTGCTGCTTCATATCCCTGAGCAGGTCTCCTCTCTTCTGCCGCTTCCTCCCCATCGTAAAAATGCATCTGCCGAGGCACTGCCGGCAGGAGCGGGGCCGTGCCGGTGCCAGCCCAGCCCCGTGGCCGGGCCAGTGCCACACTCACCCCGTGCCCTCGGCCACCCGGTGCCCCGAGCCGGCTGGCACTCGGCAGCTGCTCTGATTCGGGGTTCCTGCCTCGGGCGTGGCGTCATGAGCTGGATAAGCTCAGGCTTTAAGCTACAAAGGCTTCTTAAGGGGAGAAACCCCTGTCTGGGTCTGGTTATTGGGACACCAGCGCCGGCAGGCGATGCTGGGCTTAGCTGGATAATGCCGAGGTGTGGAGCGAGGGGGGGCCTGGGGGGGCTGTAATCCTCTGCTGGCACAGCCCTGTGAGAGCCTGGGGGCAGCAAGCTCCATCACAGCGCTGGCCTCTCCCGGGGGATGCACGGGGAATGCACGGGATGCACGGGGAACGCATGGGATGGACGGGGAATGCACAGGGAACGCACGGGGAACGCAGGGGATGGACGGGATGCACGGCAGCCTCCTAAGGAGGTTGTGTCTGGAGCTCTGCAGTCCCATTTGGGTCACAGTGCTGCCCGTTGAGAGCTCTGGGGTTCTCTGGGGTTGGGGTGAGAACAGGGGGACGCCTGAACCCTGAACGTGGTGCACTTTGCAGCCCTGACCCCGCGGTGGCAATGTCTGGACTCCCCCGTGTCCCCAGGTCTGGTGGCTCCTCCAGCCCAGGAGGGCCCTGGGGAAGGTCTGTGCCAGAGCTGGCCTGGACGAACTTCTCCCCGTGTCTTTACCAGCACCTTGTTTTCAGAACCAGCAAAGCCAGCGAGGTGACAAGAAATGGAGCATCCCTGAGACCATCAGCTGCTCCAGCTGGACATTGATCCTGGAAAAAGGCAGAAAGCTGCTGGACCCAAATGAGCTTTCAGTAAGTAAAATAAAGTTTCACTCTGGGACCTGTGCCTGGTTGTGAAGGGTACATTCTTCTCCTTCTGGCTCTTGGGGCTGTCTGTGGCGGGGTTTGTGCTGTTTTAGCTCTCCTGTCCCGTCTTGGGTCCGTCCCTGCCGACAGCTGAAGGGTCAAAGGCTTCAGCCAAGGGGCAGAACATCCTCTGTGGTGCTGGTGGTGGAGCAGACTGGGACAGAGTAAAGCCACAGCCACCCCTCAGTGCTGGGGTGACACCCAGGGACCCCAGGTCTGGCCTTGCAGGGTTCTGGCTCCTGGTGGAGTTAACAGTGGAAACAGCTCTACCCCAGCTTGTGCCTTACAGGTTTTGAGTTCTTTTCTTGCTCTAATTCAACATATTTATAACATTGAGGTAATGGAAGGGTCCATAACAGCCCAGCATCACCTGGGACTGGCACAGAGCCTGGCTGCTGTCACATCCCTGCAGGAGGAGGCAGGCTGATCCCAGCTAAGAGCTGGGGTATTGGAAAGGTGGAGAAGGAAATTGGGTGACTGGAATGCTCGTGGAGAGAAGGCATTGGCACCCTCTGATCTGGGAGAGCCCCCCAGGGGGTCTGAGCCAGCACAGGTGTGGCAGCAGGGTCTGGGGACATGGCTGGGGTCACCATTTCCTGCAGGACCCTCTGCACACCAGAGCACTACTGGGAGCGCTGGTCCCTCCTGGGGTCACACAGAACCTTTGAAGTTTTTTGTTTTAATCCACCTTTCATAGAATCACAGAAAGGTTTGGGTTGGGGGGGACTTTAAAGCTCACCTCGTCCCAACCCCCCACCATGGGCAGGGACACCTCCCACTGGAGCAGATTGCTCTGAGCTTTTATGTTCAGTAACAGTAAGAGCTCAATAGCGATAATAATTCCATTTTTTCACAACATTCGGGGCATTCCTGGGGCTCATTACCACACCACGGGCTGGAAGCTCTAACAGAAAGCTGAGCGAGCCGAGGACAGCGTGTCCCCTATGCCAGGTCCTGCAGGCAGGCACGTGGCAGGGCCACCGGTGCCCTCCCGGCAGCGGCTGGGCCGGGAGAGGCTCTTTGTGCAGGGCACAGTGCCCGAAGGCGCCGGGGCTCCCTCTGCCACCCCCGGGGCTGCGGACCCAGCGGAGCCCGGTCCGGGCGGGGCTGCGAGCAGGGGTGGGACGAGGTGGGGGCGTTCCTGCACGGGAGCTCTGTGCTGCCAAGGGGAAAATGCTGATTTTAGAGGGCAGAATTTGCTCTGGTTCGGCCTCTGCCCGCAGTCCAGTGATGCCTTGGAAGGCTGACCTGGAACAGAGAGTAGGCAGAGCAAAGAGAATAAAGTAGGTATTTATTAAAAGGCCTTTAAGGTACACCTTGGGCAGCACAAGAGCCTGGCCAGGGCTACACGCAAGGTGGGCCCAAAATGGTCACAAAATGGACACAAAATGGTCACAAAATGGACAATCGTCACAAGGTCTCACACTTAATAAGCTTTGGTCCATTTGCATATTGGGGTTTAATTGTCCAATTCCAGCTGCAGATTATGAAGTCCCATCCTTCTTGTTCCTCTCTTCAGCCCAGCCTTGTTTGTGCTTTTGGGCCTGAAAACTTGTAACCGTTGTCCTTGGTGTGCAGCAGGAGAAGGATTTGGTTTGTGTCCCTGCTGTGTGCAGAGAGCTGAGTGACCCTGAGTGTGAGCCCAGAGCTGAGTGACCCTGAGTGTGAGCTCAGAGCTGAGTGACCCTGAGTGTGAGCTCAGAGCTGAGTGACCCTGGGTGTGAGCTCAGAGCTGAGTGACCCTGAGTGTGAGCCCAGAGCTGAGTGACCCTGAGTGTGAGCCCAGAGCTGCACCCCTGGGCAGCACAGAGCCTGAAAAACATGAAAGTTGAAAGTTAAAGCATCACCAGGGCCTCCCCGCTCAGACCTGGGGGAACCACAGCTCCCCTGTTGCTGCAGGGGTGTGGGATGGAGCACTGGACACACGGTTTGACCCCTTCCCATCCCTTCAGGAAGGGGTGAGGGAGTCAAGAAGGGCGGGTAGGACAATTAAGGCACTGGTCCCGCTGCCTTCCCAGCACCTGGGGTGTGAGAGGGCTCCTTGTGGGGCCAAGGGCTGTGCCACCCTCATGGCAGAGTGCCAGTGCTGGGCAGAGCAGGCAGGAGCTGCCAAATGCCCTGGAAAGCTTCAAAGTGAGAGAGAATCTGGGATATGTGAGCTGAACCCAAGCCAGCCTGGAGCCCTGCCTGGGCATTTGTATTTCCCTGTACCAGCTCCCTTTTTTCTCATGGCTTTGCAGCTGTGGGAGTGGGATGCTCTGAGAGCACAGTGTTACCATGACAGCTTTTATGTACAAAAAAATGGAGAAATAAATACGATTTTTGGTACAAAAATGTGATTTTTGTCTCTGTATCATAACTTTGCTGGTGCAGAGCTGAACCCAGAGCCTTGTGGCACTGAGCTGAAGGGAGCTCATCCAAGCTGGAGGGGGCAGCTGAGGAGCTGGAGCAGCATCAGGGCTGTGGTGGGCTGGGCACTGCTGCCACATCCCTGGAGAAGGCTGGAAATCCTGTTCCCTGCCCCAAAAATCCACCTTGGCACACCAGGTGTGGTGTCTCAGAGCCCAGACACAGGCTCTGAGGGATGGAGAAATGTCACCAAATGTCACCAGGGCTGAAAGCCAGGTGGGTGGGAAGTGGGGAGGACAGGAGCCACCCTCACTGTCCAGCCACGTGTCACGATGGATATTCCCCAGGGACAAACCAGCAAGCAGAGCCCTGGTCACACATTGAGCCTCTTTGTCCCCGAGGGTGTGCACACCTGTGTGACAGCTCTGTGACAGCAGTGTCCTTCCTGGTGACCCCCCCGGAGGGTCCCCCTGCCCTTGAAGTCACACCAGCCCAGCCGCCGGCTGAGTTTGGAGGTCAAACCAGGCAGAACTGGGCCAGGCTGCAGCTCCCTGCTGCTCTGCTGGGATGAAGGACACCTTCTCCCAGATGGCCACTTTGGCGGGACAAATGTTCGTCCACGTGGCCCTGGCTTGGTGGCACAGGAGGGGTTTGTCCTTGGGACAGGTTCTGCGCAGGGGCTGGAGCCCAGGGCAGCACAGGGACATCCCAGCCCGGGCTGTGCCCCTGCTCTGGAGCTGAGTGCTCCTTGCAGCAGCGATTTTGCTGCCCAAGTCCTCCTGGCACCTCGTGGTGGGTGCTCCAAGGGGTGCCCATCCCTCCCTGTGGCCAACCCCAACCCCTCCTACCCAGGCAGGGCTCCTTTTCCCCCTGCCTGAGGTGGGGAGCAGCCCTGTCCCCCCTCCCTGCCACCAGCAGGGCCACCAGCCAGGTCTGTGTCCCAAACGGTGTCCCCAGCCCCCTTTCCCACCCGAGGTGTCCCCGTTGCTGCAGAGGTGTGGGATGGAGCCATCTGAACAGCACGAGGCTTTCAGGAGTGGGTCCCCACGGGCATGGGCACACAGGGGCTGCTGGGATAATTAAAAAACCAGGGCAGAGACCTGATTACTGCCCTAGTTTGCATCAAATCTCAGTCTGGGTTTTTTTAGCAGCCTTTTGATGAGCTTGTCAATGACAAGTTGCTAATTGAGGAGTGGGAGGCCCACAGTGTCCTGTGAAAACAGGAGAGAAAAAAAGCCAGGATAAAAAAAAAAAAAGGTTTTTATCCTGGGCCTGACTGCAGGGACCAGAGGGATGGACAGAAGCCAGGCTGGGGTGGCCTCAGTCAGGGGGAGAGACCATGGGGGTGGTGCTCACTCAGGGAGTGGGGACACCCCAAATCTCTGCAGGGGCTGGGAGAGGCCCCGTGAGCTTCAGCCCCATCACCCTGGGGTGCTGCAGCAGTGGGGCAGGATTCCTGGTCTCTAACAACAGCAGGCACCCCCAGCACCGTGTAGAGCTCCAGGTTCCACATTTTTTTATTCCACAAACCCCCCCCCCCAAAAATATTCATTGATTTATAAATTCCCTACATGTACTGCTGGGCTAACAAGTACACTTTAAAGCACAGGCTAAAACACGAGGTAAAAAAGCTCGGGGGAGAGATGAAAAAACACTCTTTTTATATATTTTTAAAGCTATTAATGGTACAAAGCACATTCTCTTCCTGCACTCCTGTGGATTATCTCTTGCACCTCACTGTGGGGACGGTGGGGTTGAAGGGAGCCAGCCTGGCCCCCTCCCCTGGCACCCACGAGCCCCTTCCCCATTCCCCCTCTTCCCCTGCACCGGACACTGCCCTGCACAAAGCAGCTTTGTCTCCCTCTTCCTGTCCCTCTGCTCCCAGCTGGCCGCTGTCCCTCCCTGGCGCCCGTCCCACCTCGCTCTGCAGCACAAGGACCCTCCTCCTGCGTTCATCTGGGGGGAGTCCCAGCCCCCCGGTGTCCCTGGCAGCTCACAGGGCCCCCCCAGTCTGGAGGTGACGGGGAGGGTGGCAGGGTCCCCGCTCCCAGCCCCCCACATCCTGGGCACCAGCGCAGGTGGCACTGGAGCAAGTGCTGGGCACTGCTCCCCAAAGCCCTGCGGAGCTGGGGTGTCTTGGGGGGCCCTTTCCTCCTGCACCCCTTGGCTTAAGTGGCTGCTGTCCCTTGCCTGTGCCAGCCAGGCTGTGTCACCTGGAGCTCACCCAGGAGGGCTCCCAAATCAAACCCCACCTGCCTGAGGCCTGTGGGAGAGGAGGGGAGGTTCCCAGGAGGTGTCTCTGCTTCTCAGCCCAAAACTGGCAGTGGCTTCTGAACCTTGGCCAGCAGGATGTGCTGGGCTCCGTGTCACCCACATCCCTGTCCCCCATGAGAGGGACACGCCCCAACACGGCCAGATCCACTCCCTTTCCTGCTCCCAGAGGCCCTGGAAAAGTTTGGGGTGGTTTGGCTCAGCACTGCTGCTCATTCACATGGAGAGGGGGCCAAAAACCCCCTCCCCAAACTGGACACGGCCGCTTTTGTCATTTGCCAAAGGGAGAAGGGACAGGCAGGCAGCACTGGGCACGAGCAGCCCCTGCACCTGGCCAGAGGAGCATTTTGGATTTTCTTGGCCTTTTTTGGGTGCTCTGCCTTTGCCCCAGCTCTCTGTGGTTAATGGGGGCTGCAGGTATCCATGAGGGAACTAACACTGCCTGGCTCTGTGCTTCCAGAGACTCTCCAGGGATGTTTTGGTGGGCACCAGCCCTGGGTTCTGGGGGAGCAGAGGGATGTTCCTGCCTGCAGAGGCAGCAGCACACCCTGGGACCAGGCACAGGGGCTGGCTTTGCCACCAGCAGCTCGGTGACAGTGACCCACAGCACTGCAGGGGCCACAGCGAGTTGCAGCGCAGCGTGGGGGGCTCAGGGTGGGGGACACACACAGCAGTGTCCCCTTGGAGCTGAGCCCTTCCAGCCGCTCTGTGTCCTAACAGCAGTGCCCAGAATCTGTGTCTGTGCCCAGAATCCTCATCCCCCCTGGCATCGCTCTCCTTCCCTGCCTCTCCTCCTTGCCCTCCCCTTTCCCAGCTCCATGACCTCAGGTTCTGGCTGCTTCCCTGGGACTGATCTCCTCGGGCACCCGGCCACCAGCACGGCTGGGACAAGGGCTCTGCCCCACAGGGAGGACAGACAGACAGACAGACAGACAGACAGACAGACAGACAGTGTTCTCCCAGCAGCTCATGGTAGAGGCCACCACAAGGTCACACAGGCTGCAAAAAGCCAAAATCCCAGCACATCCTATTTTGTCCGGAGAGTGGCTGAGGGCTGGTCCTGCTCCTTCACGTGATGGAAGAGCCTTTGGCAGCCGCCGAGTCCCGATGGGGCCGGCCAAGGGCCAGCAGGGCCCTCCCTCCGCCCTCTCCTTCCCCGTGGTCACAAGGTTTCAGTCAGCAAAAGGCAAATTTTATCCCATCTACGCACGCTTTATTATTGTTATAAATAATAATAAATCACGGCGGCGGGAAGCAGATTTCTGGAGCAGGAAGGGATGTGGAGGACAGTGAAACACCTCTCACTTCCCCCCCGGGAATGTGAGGTGTGAGAGGAGCCAGCTGTGTCGGGGGAAATGAAATGCCAGGGGATGTCATGGGGGGGCTGGAGGGGAGCAGGGCAGAGGGGCCGCGGGGGCCTTTCCCACCACATCCCCTGCTGTGCAGATCCCCTCTCCTCACCCGCCCTTTTGCACCCACTGCCGCCGTGGATCCCTTTTGGACAGTTTGTATCCCAAGCACTGCGATTTCCAAGCGCTTTTTGATGGCATTGGCTGCCCTCCCTTCTGAGATATTCATGGGAGAGAAACCCCTGCTGCCACCACCTCCCAGGGGTGTCTTCTGCTCTGAGCAGGTTCCAGCTCCCAGGGTCTGTGTCAGACCTAGGCCGACACCCCCAGGGCCTTTGGGGACCCCAAAGGAAGGAGTGAGAGAGAGCTGCCTGAAAATTCAGCTTTTTTGGTGATTTCCACCCCCTCCACCCCACTTTGCCCATGACTGGAGGAGCTGCTGATGGGACTCAGCCCATGACCACAGCCTGATGGAGATTCCAGCTCCCCACCCAGCCCTCCCTGGGGCCGAGTGTCAGCTCAGCTCAGCTCACAGATCCAATGGAAAACTGGCTTGGCTCAATTCTTTTTGTTTGGTTGGTGTTTTTGAGGGAGGGTGTTTTGTTTTGGTTTTGGCTGTTTTTGGTTTTTTTTTTTTCTGTTGTGTTTTGGTTTCATTTTCATGGTCAATTCAGGAAAAAAACCAAACAAACCTGCTGCAAACAAGGGCTCCACAAGTTGGTGACATAGGACCAGTACTGCCTGTGGCATCTGGATGCTCCAGCTGTGCCAGGAGCAGGAAAGTTGGGGACAATCCCCAGAGGAGGAACGAAGGGGTCTCCACCACTATGTGACCTGTTCCTGTACCACCAAGGGCTTCCAGCCCTGCTGCCTCTGGAGTCTGAAGGTTCCCTGGTCCCTCACCATGGCTGTACCCGGGACAATGACAGCGAGGAGAGGAAGAGGTGCTGAGCTGATCCCAGTGGTGGGGAATGCAGGTGGAGAAGGGGGAGAAGCAGCAGCAGGAGGGCACCAGGGTGGAGGAAGATCCGAGTCCCTTCTGGCTGTTGAAAGATGTTCAGAGCACCCCAGCAGGGATACCCTGGCCCAGGCACAGGGCCCCACCTGGAAGTGGCTGGACACCTCAGAGTTTGCTGGTGAATCCCCACCTGGTCTGAGGGGGACACAGCCACTCCTCCCCCAGAGCCAGCACCGGGCACTGAGGCTGTAACCCACAGCCCCACTGCAGGCAGAGCCCCTCAGTCCCCACCACGGCTGCAGTGAAAGGCCTCCCGTACCTCTCTCATCCCACATCCAGGACCTCCTTTCCAAGGCCAGGTCACCCTTCCCGGGAGCAATGCCACGAACCCCGCGATGTCACTCGTCCCGAGCGCCTGCCAGGGGCTGTCTTGCCTTGCTCTTTGTGTCCCTTTTGTCAGGACTGCGAGTCTAGCTCTGCTTCTCTTGGCGTCCCCCGTGTCACCGCCTCAGTTCGGGAATTCCCCCAGCTCGCCACGCTGCACTGAACACGTTCCCGCTCCCGCCTGTCCCGGTAATTAGCGCGCCTGACCGCGTTTCCTTCATCAGCGCTAATTGGCCAGGTCTGTGTTTGCAGCTTCCCCTTCCCGGCTCTCGCCGTGCCCTGGGGTAATTTCAGTGCAAGAGAGAAGAGAAATGAAATGAATCTCGACGTGCCCCCTCTCACTGCACACATCCTGACACCAACACCCGCAGCTGGGACACGGGGACACCGCGGGGCTCAGGCCACTGCGTGGGCTGTGGCTCCTCAAGCCAAACCCACCCCTGGAGTTCTGCAAAGCCTCTTTGCTCCCCACCAGTGGTGACTGTCACCCCTCTGGGGACCCACGCGCTTGACCATGCCCGGTTCCTTCACCAACAGCCCTCAGCACTCAGCTCCAGGCACCCGCTGGCATCACCAGGCAAGCGGGCAGTGATGCCCAGCGCCCTGGGATGAAGCCACCCCGGCTAGGACAGGTGCTGGGGACAGCCCGCGGGTGGCACCTGGAAGTGCTCAGCCCTGTGCCCCATTAGCTGCGGGTCGATGGGATTGATCCCCACCGTCCCCCTGGAGCTGTCCCTGATGCACTCCAGGGGATCCAGCATGGGAGGGACAGCAGCTCCGGGGCTGGGGGCAGAGGACACGGTGTCACAGGGGTCCCAGAGCAGCAGATCCCTGCCCTGTCACTGCCCTGACCGCGGTGGCCTCCCCTGCGGTCTGGGACCGCCCCGCCTGTCCCACAGGAGGATGCTCTGGTTAGAACCCCTCGCGTGTGTGTCTGTGTGTCTGTGTGTGTGACCAGGGCTGCTCCCATGTGCGCAGGGGAGGAGGGAGAGCTGGATCTGTGGGATGCAAGGGAATTTGGGGAGAGGGATGTCCCTCGGAGAGGGGCATGGAGGTTTTCAGGGGTCTCTGTGCAGCTGGATGGGGGTTTGGTGTCTCTATGGGGCTCAGGGGATTTGGGAAGTATCTGTCAATCACCGAGGGGGGCTCAGGGGATTTGGGAAGTGTCTGTCGATCTGGAAGGGGGGCTCAGGGGATTTGGGAAGTGTCTGTCGATGTACAAGGGGGGCTCAGGGGGTGCTCGCTGTGTGTGAGGGCAGAACCGTTTGGGGGGCAGAGGGTGGAGGCCACAGAGCTGCACCTGGACAGAGACACTGGGTGGGATGGGAACACAGGGATGGGGGCTGTGCCCTGCACACCTACAGCCTCCTGTGCTCTGCTGCCAGGGGGGATCAGCCCCAACCCCAATCCCAGGCTGTCTGTCTGCTGGGACTGTTCTGCCCCTGCCTCCTCCACCCTCCCCCTCACATCTGGCCAACAGCAGCTTATTTTCTCCTCCAGGGTTGCGACACCCTGAGCCACGGGACGTTTTTCCTCAGCCTGCGTCAGACCTCCCCTGCGGGGAGAGGGTGGGAGGATTGTCTTGGCCGGGGAGCTGCAGTCACAATGTCTGAATGCCCTCCCACCCATCGTCCCCAAGTGCAGAGAGGGGACACCACAGAAAGCAAATCAGACCAGGGCTGGAGAAGGGAGAGTGGATTTCTGCTGGTGGTGGGGAAGGGTGATGGAATCCCAACTGGGTCTGGTTCTCCAGATCCTCCGGGACTGGGCAACAGTGACCAGATCCCTGCCAGTGACTGAGAGGGCCAGCTGGATCCTCTTGAGGCTGCAGCTACCGACCCCATCATGTCCTCAGTCATGATCCACAGCATGTCACCCTCCGCTCAAAGGCCTGGGTGACCAGAGGATGGGGGTGTCTGGGCACGGGATTGGGGGTGCCCCAAGAGCATCCCCACCGACGGAGCCAGGCAGGGGCTCGGCCACCCCCTGTCAGCAGCACCAGGATGGCCAGACCCCATCTGTGCCTCCCTTTTCCCATCAGAATAAATACCATTCCTTCAGAAGAAACCATTTTATTATTTTTTTTTCCCAAAGAAAAAAAGCAATATAAATATTAGAGTATAAAACTTGCGTGTAACACATCGACATTGGTCTATATGGGTATAAGAAGGATATAAGCATATATATAATATATAAGTATAATTCAATATTAGACACATTGAAAGGGCAAACGTGTTTCATTTCACGTACACTCGGAGCACAGACCACGTGGAAAGAAGATACAGAGAAAATTGAAAATACTGATGACCACAAGTTAGTTACCGCGATTAAAAATAACACACCACTAAATACACAACACTCACTACGCTACCTCAGATTGCAGATTAAAAAGAAAATATAAAGACTACGATTCAGCTACAGCGTTTCTAGAGGGGGGGCAGGTGGCAGCTGCAGGGGACAGGGTGGGAACCGCTCCCAGTGCAGCCAGCGCCGGAGGCGGCTGAATCCGGATGAAACACGGAGGATGCTCCTGCTGCCCTGGGTTTGGAGAGGGGGCAGGGGTGGGGAGAGCCTGGCTCAAAGGGCTGGATCTGCTCGGGTGAGTTACGTGTTAGTGATTAAAAAAGGAAAAAAACAACACACACCCCCCTGGGAAACTCGGCGTGGCCCCTTCCTGGCCACCCCACAGCTCCTCTCCTGGCTCTGGCTACACAAAGCCCCCATCTGCTTCCCCCGGGGGCTCAGAGCTGCTTTGCTATGGGAAGCTGGCCTGGTGCTTTGGTGATGGGCACATGGAGAAACTCTAATCCTCATCCTTTAATTCTCCCCACAGGGTACAAAGCCCAAAGCCAGCGGGAACATCACCTCCTCCAGGCTGGCCCCGCATGGTCCCATGTGACACTCCCCCAACTACTGCCCCCAGTTTGCAGCGTCACCCCCTGCTCTTGGGTCCCTTGTCTGGATCTGGTCCCCAAACGCCACCAAAACAACCATCACTTCCTCAGCCACCAACTCTGCACCAAAGCCACGCACCGGCAGCTCCGCGGATCCCCCCCTTTGGGCGAGACCCCCGAGAATCACCTTGCAGAACCGCCCCACCACCCCAAACAACCTTTGGGGCCCGAACTAGAAGCAATAATGAGTTTCCCTGGCCCGCCCGAGCCATCCCACCCCCTCCCACCCCTTCCCCAGGGCAGCCCCGGCGCGAGGCTCGGGCGGCTGCCGGCGCGGTCACGCCGCGTGGGCATGCGGGGACTTGTGCGGGTCCGTGGAGCTACGGCGCTAGTGCAGGTGTGAGGTGAGGGACGTGCATGCAGACACCGTGTGCAGACAGTGAAGCGTCGTCCCCGTGTCCCCTGGGCAGGGACCCGGCCAGGCCTGGCCGTTGGGGCAGCGAGGCTCTCTTAGCCTTAATTCCATTAAGAACATCGACTGTACATATAAATATTTACTGCAAAGAAGGTTTGAGATGTGTCTGCTCTTCGGAGACCCCTAGAACCGCCGGGGCAGCTGCCACACGCCTCGGCGTGCTCCTCTTGGAATTCCCTGCCTCTCACACAGCAGGAGGGCTTTTTCCTTATCATATTTCAGGCCATTAGTGGTTACACTTTAAAAAAAAAACAACAAAAAACAACAACAACAAAAAAATGTTTAGGATGCAGCTTTGTCATATTCCCTTTGACTCATGCAATATAAACACTTTTTTTTTCCCAGATGACAGGTAAGCAGGAACTGAAGCACTCCCTACCAACTTCCAAATTTCAAAATCCATCGCTATCATTGACTGGGGGTGAATTTCATGAATGGAAATTTTAAGAGCAAAGAACTGGAGCATGGGCTCTAGGCTAAGAACTTCCCATTTCCTTTCCAAAAAATAGTTGAAGGGCTATAAATTAAAAGATCCACATTAAAATTATTTACACTGGGCAAAGCCTAGCACAAGCTTTGTGCCTTTCTCAGACGACCTGGGAGCAAATCGGATCCATAGAGATGGCAAAAGACCTTCTGCCCTTGCATATTCGAATACCCGAGGGATTGTATAAAACATTATTCACAGGGCACTTGTTTGTGTTCGGTTTAGATTCTGGGTTGGTTTTCATCATGAGACCTGAGAGCAGCGAGCCCCTGCTCTCAGCTCTGATGATGACGAGATACATTCGCAGCATTTCCTACTTTTGCACCACAAAAAAATTCACATTCGTCCTCCGGCCTGGGCTGTGGTTTTGGGGGAGTGCTGGAGCCGGCTGCCCTGTAGCTCTAAGGTCTCCTTTTTCTTCTTCACTACTTCTTCTCCTTCTTCCCGGATTTCTTCTTGTTGCCTCCGGCGGGGGCGGCGTTCTTGGCGTCGCGCTTGGCGGCGGCGTTGGTGAGGGTGGCGTTGCTGCCCGGGATGTACACGTTCTGCCGGTAGTCGGGGACGTGCTGCAGGGTGAACTGGGGGCCGTAGCGGGCGCTCAGCCCCATCGTGCCATTGCCGCCGCCCAGGGTCGAGTTACCGTCAGCAGCTTCTGTGGGGAACGCCGGGGAAGGGGGGAAAGAGAAGGGCAGGATGTTAAAGCCGGCTGGAGACCCCCACCCCAAGCCTCGGCAGCCCCGCAGGGTGTCAAACCCCAACCAACATCACCTTCAGCTCCCCGCAGGGCTGTGCTGGGCAGCCTGGCACAGACCACCACACCCCCCACCCCCCCGAAAGCGCCCATTGCAAACGTATTGTGCAGCCACGCCATTAGTGATGCATTAAAGGAAATCCAATATTTATTTGTTTTTCCGCCGCATTTAAAACCCTGCCCGCGGTATTTTTCTCCAGCCAGGTTTGTTCAGCGAGCAGGACACGGGAGATGAGAAAGAAAACCCCTCCCCTGCAGTACCGCAAAATGGCTCTAGGAAGCCGAGCACAAAGAAAATCAATGCCAGAGCATGTCTGATGGTCCAGATCTAGGAGCAGGGGGAGGGGAAGGCAAATTCATTCCTGTCACCATGCAAAGCTCCAGCACGGAGTGAGGAGTGGGGAGGAGCACAGGGCCCCCCCGGGACGCTGGGGCTCTGCTGGATGCTGCAGACCAGATGGAGATGGGGGAGAAATGAGCGGGGGGGAATGGCAGGGCTCAAGTGATGCTGTTGCCATGAGCTGCTGCACGGTCTGCTCCAGTGCAGCTGTCTGTGCACGGCTCAGGGTGGGATCCTTGCACAGCCCTGCTCAGGAACGGTTTGCTGAAACTCAGCCTTTGTGTGGGAGTCTGTGGCTCCCATCTCAGCCTTTAACTGCCTCATGCTCATGGCTGGGGCCAGGCTCTCCTGGAGGATGGGGACACCCAGCAAGAGCACCCAAAGGGCCAAAAAAGGCAGAGCCCAGGAGTGCTGCTCCTTCCTTTCACAGGCAGAGAGATTGTGGGAACAAAGAAAAACAATGAGCAGAGGTGGTGGGGGGGGGGTCCCCTCACATTTCTCCTCACTCCAGAGCAGCTCTGTGCACGCCTCTGTGCTGCCTTTGCAGATGCCCTAAGCAGATGGAGGTGGCTAAGGCAGCCAGAAAGCTGGACAAAAAGCTGGACCACATTCCACCATCCCCCTGAAATATGGCTGTGTACACATTCCCCTCGCAGGGGTCGGAAGGATGAAGCAACTGCAGTTTGAAAAGTTGCAGCTGCTCTGTTGGAGCAGGGAGGGAGGAAAATGCAGCGAGGCCAAACACAGGCGTGATATTGTGCACCAGGGCAGGCCGTGGTGAACAAACACAGAGACCCAGCATGGGGAAAAGCCTTTCACTTCCTGCTCTGGAAGCATTCACTGCAGGAGAATTCTTCCAGAGTCCCCATGAAATGGGTTCCAGACCTAGCAGAGCTTGGAAGACCTTGTGCTGGGAAGATGTGTCAGTAATTAGTGATATTTATTGCTAATCCTAACTCGCCTGAGCAGCAGGTTATTTCATTAGCAACCCACTCAAGCCCATGCACATCGAGGTGTTAGAAATGTCAGAAATGATCCCCATGGGATGGGGCGACTGGAGATGTGCAGGGAACATCTCACAGGTGGCCTCCAGCCATGGGAGAATTGTTTTTTCTGGACTGTCCCAGCTGGAGTCAGCCCAGTGAGAGGCTGGCTGGACTTGGACACCTTCAGTTCCCTGGGTGCTGCTGCCCCGTGTCCCTCCAGGGCCATCCCAGGGCCCTGAGCAGCGAAGGGCTGAGGGTGCCAGCACCACCCAAGTCCCCATGAATTAATTTGCAGTCTCAGCACAGCTTCCACCAGGGAGAAAAAGGCACTGGTGAAGTTCCCAGCCTGCCAGTCAGTCCTGGGTAAGGACGACCGGCTGTTTCTAGGTAACACTGACATTAAGGCAGAAAAGAAGAGAGAACAGGAACAACAGAGGGTTATAAATGGGCACCGAGGTGCTCTTGCCAAGCAAAGGACTTGAGCTGGAAAGGTCATGCTCAGCCTCCACCAGCAGCCTGTCATTATCCCAAACGGTCCTGAGGAGGAAAACAAGAATTTGGGCTTCGGCAAAAATAACCAGCGAGTGGCTCCACTGCCCCCGTGGGCAGAGGGGAGGCCAGGGCAGCCCCAGAGCACATGTTGCTGCAGCTGCTGTGGGGCTTTATATAGCGTGTGGACCCAATATAGCGTGTGGAAGCCTGCCTGGGGGGACAAGGACTCCCCCAGGCTGCCCTTCTGTCTGCTCTCCCACCATCCCATGGCACCTCTCTAAATTCTCGCTGGGAGCCAGAGTATTTTAAGGACAGGATGTCTGCCCTTGAGTGTCTGGTGTCCTGGAGCCTCTGAGCTCCTGGGGCTGTCCTAGCAGCTGCCTCTGCCCATTCAGATGGCTCAAAACACTGGTTTTTCATGTTGTTCCCAAGTGCAAGGCAGGAAGATCCAGAGGAAGGATGGCTGTGTTATAAATAACCATGTCGTGGTTGGCTTTCGCTATTATGTATTGGCTTTTGCAAATTATTATTAATCACAACGACTTTGATATAGTACAGTCTGTAAACTTTTAACTGCTTTTGATATAGTATAATTTGTCAGCTTTTTTGTGGCCAATGCCCTGGGCCCTGTGTAGCTTGTATATTTTAGTGTTTTTCCTATTTTTCCCAGTTTCAAGGCAGGAAGATCCAGAGGAAGGATGGCTGGGAAGGGAGACAACCCTACAGCAAGGTCACAGCCCTGGGGGGAAAATCAGGTGCCCAGATACTCTGACTTGCGATGGTAATTTAACCATTGGGAAAGGGATTTAATCCTCAAAGGACTGGATGGTGCAGGCTTGGCCTGGCACGGCCAGAGCTGCCTCCTGCTGAAGCCAAGGAAAACCTCTGGCCCAGGGTAAGGGTGCATCCAAGGCATCACCTGTGTCACTGTGTCCCACCTGTCACCCCGGAGCTCAAACAGAGCTCAGAGGGTGACAGTGAAAGATAAGGATTATTTAAATGGCCAGGAAATCACACCCAGGGATGGGTAGCACAAAGCTTAATGGGCAATTAGCGCTGTCCCTAATGAAAGCCTGCTCCAATCAACACTATTGGCTCAAAGAGAGAGCAAAAACAGAGGGGACAGAGAACAAGGGTTCTCTGTGCTGGAGGAAATTTCTTGTGCTGTGTCCCCATCCACACATCCAGCACAGAAAGGGCCTGAAAAGGATGGATAAGGGAAAGCCATTATCTGTAGGACGGATTTGATTTACATCAAGCCCCTGGGCGGACTGCAGCCGTGGGAGGGCTTAGGACTCTGCGAGACTTGTGGATCGGGGGAGATTTGCTGCAATAGGGCCCGGGGCTCCATGAAAGTCGGCGCTTAACCTGGAAGGGACCCGCTTAGCTCTGATCCTGGGGATTGCCGGAGCAGCAGCCAGAAAAACAGCTTTATTTACCAGCAAGGAAGCCGGATCTGGAGACACTGGGTGACCATAACCACGTGCAACCCCAAGGGCTATTTTTCCATGGTCGTTTTTCAGAGCAAAGACACATTTTCACGTTGTTTCTTTCTCTGGAGTGTAAACAACTCCCTTGCCTCAGAGCTTCGCCCCCTCCCCAGCCGTGGCAGCTGCCTCCTGCTGTCTGCGGAGCAGCGACGTTCAGCTGCAGCAGCTTTCCAAGAAAGCAACACCAAAGCCATTCCTCCTCCCTCAGATTCCTTCCCTCCCAAAAACTCAAAGGAAACATCCTAAGCATTCTGCACAGGGTTTTATGGCTGTGCTTCTATTTTTAAATCAAGGGGGGGAAGACTTGGAGGTATTTATAAATAAAGGCTCTATGAGAAGCAGGCTCTTTATCCACAGTGCTGCCCAGAGTGGTAATTGTCCTTGTTTTATGCAAAGCCACGGAGACTGTGGGTGCGTGGGAACATCCCTCCCTGCCCGAGGCTTCTGCACAGCCATAAACCAGAACAAACCAACCCAAAATGACCCCAGACCACCCTCCTGAGAATACAACTGCAAGGAGGCAGCAGCAGCCAGGGGGAGAAACCTTGGTGAGTCCACGGCTCAGCAGAGGGACTCAGGGAGCTCCTCTGCACACAAGGTTTGTCGGGAATACTGAGTCCAGTTTCCCTGGTCCAGCCCCTAGCCACACACAGACTTCCAGCCTTCCTTCCTCCTCACCTTACACCAAGTTTAATCTACTGTGACTTTCTGGAACCAAGTAGTTCATAAAACATCATCTCCAGACTGGCTCTTTCATGTAGCACAACCACAGCACAGCCAGATTTGTTGTTTCAGTACAAAGCAAACAGAGTTTGGGTGGAAGAGGTGTCCCTGTCTACAGGAACCAGGTATCTCCTCTGCCTGCATCCTTCCTGACCTCTCTCTCTGCAGGGACACCAGTGCTTTTCCACCAGCTTTGAGATCTGTTGAAGCAGAACTTTTGCAGCCAGCCCAGCGAACCCAGATAAATCAGTCCCACAGCATCTTATCTATCAGCATGAACCCGAGATGGCCCTGCCAGGGCAGGAGTCAGGGTTTTCCCATAAGTGATGGACACCAACCGTTGGCTGAAGCCAGGATCATGGCTTGGAGCATCTCCGTGTCAAACTGGTTGTTGGGCCAGGCTCCAGCTTCCTCTCCATTCTGGGAGCTATGGGAAAAGAAAACAAAGAGCAGGTTACTCCAGTTCAGTCAGGAGGAGTGGGCTGGACCAGTGCATGCTTTAAATCCTTCCATTAAACAGCACTCAGGAGCCAAGATCCTCTCAGAGGTGTCCATCCCTTGCCAGGCTCTTGAAGAATAACCACCAAAAGCACTTGGGGACTCATGGGTGCTTCCAGCAACACCTTCCTACCTCCTGCTGCCTTCAGAGGCTACAGCCAAGCATCTCATCTCCTCAAAATCCCACCAATATGGAATCACTGAATGGTTTGGGTCAGAAGAGAACTTGAAGATCATCTACTTCCAACTCCTGCCACGGGACGTAACGTAATCCATTGCCAAAACTACAATGTAATAACATAAAACTGCAGTCCTAAAGCCCCAGGGGTGCATGTGCACCCTTGTATGACCAGGTCCTTTTGCAGGCTCTGAGTGGATGCACCTTTCAAGCTCTTTCAGGTTACAACTCCCTTCTGCAGCTTCATTGATGTGATGGAGGGTGAGAAAACCCCATGGTGTGGTGAGATTTGGATCATCATGGAGCAGCTGCCTGGCACCACAGAACTTGCTCTGAAAAGAGTCCAAGATCAGTCCTGGGGAGGCTGGAGCATCAGGGAGAGGAGAGCAAGGAGCATCTGGGCATCTGCCTTAGTTCCCCTCAGCTGCTGGGGGTGCTGAGCAGCACAGATCAGCCTGGGAAATCTCGGGGGATGCTGACAGACTTTGGCCAGGGAGGGTGTGAGGCCGAGGCTACAATCAGCACTCTGTGTGCAGGCTAACAAGCCCTGCTTTCATGTCTGCCAGGTGTCAGCTGTGCTCAGCCACTGCTCACTGCTCAGGGCTGTGCTCCCAGAGCCCCTCCAGAGCCTCCACACTTCCTAAAGTTCTCACCAGCTTCCTGGGGTCCTCTCTGCTCTGTCCCTAAACAACCCCACCACTCAGATCACTGCTGTCTCCTCTCCCAGTCACTGCTCTGACTACCCACAGCCCTTTCCACCCATTGGAATGCCAGGATTTACCCCTTGGCTGTGTGCTGCCTCCCTTGGGATGAGGGCTGCCCTGCTATTGCAGCTGGGAGCCCTCCTGAAGTGAGACAGGGGAGGATGAGGGGTTGGAAAGCCCTTCCCATGAAGACATCTTACCCCACTTCCCAGGAAAGTGTTCAAACCACCAGGGTACAAGGCACAGATGTGGCCTCCTCCACCCCTGTGGTCCCAGCCCTTACACCCAGGAGCTGCCAGACCCCAGCACCCTGCTCAGACCCCAATGCCCTGCTCAGACCCAGCGCCCTGCTCAGACCCCAACACCCTGCTGAGACCCCAGCACCCTGCTCAGACCCAACACCCTGCTCAGACCCCAAAACCCTGCTCAGACCCAACACCCTGCTCAGACCCCAAAACCCTGCTCAGACCCCAAAACCCTGCTCAGACCCAACACCCTGCTCAGACCCCAATGCCCTGCTCAGACCC
>WAAE01008333.1:22151-41535 GCA_013400495.1 Nicator chloris
GCTCAGACCCTGAATTCCTGCTCAGACCCTGAATTCCTGCTCAGCCATGCTCCAGCAGCCGACACGCTCAGCTCTGGGGTGTCCCGCTGGCAGCTCCCTGCCTGAGCCCTCAGCACCCTGCACATGCCAGGGCAGCCACGGCTGGTGCCAGCTCAGTGCCACGTGCTGGGCAGCAGATGGGCTCCTCACGGCCTGCTGGGCATCCCCCTGCCTGAGTGCCCCCTCCACCTGCGCCCTCACACACAGAACAGGCTCAATATGGACATTTTGGAACTGGGATGGACCCACAGGCACGTTCTTGAAGGTTGTACCTGCCACAGTGACCTTGTAGCTGCACCAAAGCTCTGCAAGGAGAGAAGCCTTGAATGCACATGAGCTTTCACCATCCCTGTGAAATCCTTCCCTATGCACAGGGTGCCCAGAGAAGCTGTGGCCAAGTGTCCAAGGCCAGGTTGGATGGCACTTGGAGCAGCCTGGGACACTGCAAGGTGTCCCTGCCCATGGCAGAGGGTGGAATGAGGTGGTCTCTGAGGTCCTTTCCAACCCAAACCACTCTGGAATTCTGAATATATGTTCAAACTCCCTTTGAAACACAATATCTGACCCCAAGGGTGCTGTGCAGGCACTCCCAGGTGCTCTGCAGAAAATCTAGTCTCAAGTAACTTGTCCAAAGATGTGCAGGACCTGAGCCAGGACCACAGGACCATCCCTCCCTTTCTGTATCCCGTGCCTGATCCATCCCCAGCCGGGCACGGGGCGCTGTTCTCACACCAGTTAATCTTTAGAGGATGCAAATAAGCGCTAATGGAGCAGAGGCTGCCCCGGCACGACCCTGCCGGCAGCATCCCGAAATACCTGCTGTCTGCCGCCTCCCGGGGCACCCCGGGCATTATTTACAGCCCTCCTGCGCGCCCTGGGGGGCGGCACAGTTTCAAAAAGGCCAAAAGTGCGGCGTGCTCGCCTCCCAAATTGATTCCTCCGTGATGGCTGTGCCGAGACTCCTCGGCCGAGGGTGCCCTGCCCCCTGCTCGGTGCCGTGCCAGGACAAGGTGGGGACAGCCCTGGGGCTGCAGTGACCTGTGAATGTCACAAACAGGGCTGGGAATAGAGCCCCGGGCTAGATCCAATAAAGGACTTAGGAACCTGAACTCCACTGCAAACCACAACCCATTCAGCCACCCGTTAACCCCAGCAGCTCCTGCCCCACTCCCAGCTGGAAGATGAGGTCCCCAGGTTTTTCAGGGCTTCAGGAAAGCTCGGAAACATCCCTGAGCCTCCCAGCTGCTGATCCTGGCTCTGGGAGCTGCCCTAACATGATGGTGGTACCCAGAGATGGGGGGAGGGAAAGCACAAGAAAGCATCAAATACATTTTGGGTTGGTTTGTTGCTTTTTTTTTAAATGTAGTATTCCAGTGTTTTGAACCTCGTTGTGAAATCAGAGGCTCAGGTCCAACTCCCTCTTGGATGTGGCAGTGCCAGCATCACATTTTCCACCTCCCAAAAGACTCTTCTCTCCCACCCCTCCTTCAGGTAACTCCTTCAGGGTTCCCTGTACAGAAATTCCTCCTGCCTCCTGTCAAAGCCTCCATGTCCTATCACAGTGGGAATGAACGGAAGGAAAGGCTCACCCTGTGGCCAGGAAATCCCCCTGTACCAGGACTCCTGACCCCACCAAGCTCCCCATCCCAACAGCCCTTGGCCCCAGGGCTGCATGAAGGCACAGACAGTGAGCTGGCACCACTGGGCACCAGACTTGGCCAGCAATGGCTTGGAAAGGGAGGGATGAAGGGTCCCTGCTGCCTGGGAGGGGTCTGAGTGGCACAGTCCAACCCTGCCAGGGCACGGCCCAAGGGGAGTGGCTGTACCAAGAAATGCAGATCTTGCTCAGGTGATTTTGAGCTCTTGGTTGAGAGCTGTGTGTCCCAGGGAAGGAGGACTGTGCCTCACCAGCCAGCTCAGGATGGGCAGCATTCTAGATCCTTTTCCTTCCCTGTGGTCTTAGTGAACCATGAACTGCTGGGATGAGCCTCACCAGCCCCTCCATTACCCCACTGCCTGGAGGACACCCAAAGCCCTACATCCCCTTAATTCCCTGTGAGATCACAAAATCGGACTGAAGAGGGGCATGAATCACAGAATCCTACAACGCTTTGGGTTGGAAGGGTCCTTAAGGATCTGCAGTGCTCCCAGGTCCCACACTTCCAAGCAGAAGGAGCTCTCAGCCTCTCCCACCCTGCCTTGGCCTCCAGTGCTCAGATCATTTTGGTGGCTCTCATATGGCCCTGCTTTTGTTGCAGTGAGGAGCCCAAAACTGGGCACGGTGGTCCGGGTGTGGATCTGTGAGTGCCACAGGGGAATCAAGGGTGACTTCTTGTCCTGCTGGATACAACCTGACCAGTAAAACCACTCAGTCTCCACCACAGCAAGGGTGCACTGGTGATTCATGTTCAGCCTGACACCCCCTATGTCCTTTTTTCCGGCCTTACTGCACCCAGCATTCCCGAATTTTGCACAAAGAGCCCCAAAGCTGTGTGCCTGCTCCTCATGACGCCACGTAGAAAAGCTATTTTAGAAATGCCTTAGCATTGCAAAATAAAAAGGTATTGAACTCACTTCTCCAAGCAGGAAATTCAAGTGTCTCAATTACTTGCAGCGCAATCATCCAGAATTCAGAGGCACAGAAAAAAACCCAAGGGCTGTAATCTAAAAACATCCAAAAATAACTCCTCACAGTGGAGAGCGCACACAGCTGATGGCCAGACCTGGCTGCCTTCCACGGCTATAGGATGGGGCTGTGAGTCACAGCTGTGAATCACTGACTCAACAATGAGCAGCCTTCCCTGCCCTGCTGCCCCTGCCCGGGCTGGGCACACCCAGGACCCCCCCGGCCACTGCTCCCCACTCATCCACAGCTTTGGAGGCTGCTGCAGGGAGCCTGCCCGGAATGGGAGGGCTGGTTCCTATGGAAATACTGCAAGGACTCGCTGGTTTTAATACAAATGGTGTTGATTCAATTGGGTGTTTTTCTAAAAACCCATCCCCCATAGGATAGATTTTTTTTTTCCTCTGTTCAGTTCTACTCCACACTTCAAAGCTCAGAAAAGAGCTGGCTTTCATTTTCAGGAATGCTTCCAGCGTAGTTAGAACTGGAGAGAAGGAATCAAAGCCACATTTGAGACAAACCCAGGGGTGCAGCATCTTCAGGGGCTCAGGGCATGGTGGACAGGGAGCACAGGCCAGGTGCTGTGTCAGGAGAGGCAGGTACAGCCTGTGCACGACCTGGAGCTGCCTTCAACCAACCTGGCTATGTGGAAATCATGGAATAACCAGACAAAAGGCTTTTCTGGCAGCCCTGCTACAGCCCCACTGCATCCATCTGCATCCCAACACTGCCCCATCACCGAGAGCTTCCACAAGCACCCACACCAGGAGGGCACTTGGGTGCTTTGCTCATCAGCTAATTTGCAGCACCCTCAGCCATCAGGTCCCTTTTTATCTTCCACTTCCAGCACAAAATTATTCCACTTCGAGCACAGAATTATTCATTTCCTTGTGGGGTTGCCATGGAGCTCATCACTATGGCAGCCAAAGGCCTCGCAAACATTTATTGGCACAATCGCCCAATGGATTCCTGAAAAATTGTTTTCCTTGCTCTGCAGCTGGAAACACGAGTCACAGCAGTGCCACAACAAACTGGGAAAGTTTATTCATGCCAGAGCAGTGCAGTCAGAGCCCAGGGGATGGAGAGGGCAGCTCAGTGCCCCGAGGACGAGACCTCGGCACTCTGAGGTGCTGGCGGGGCTGTGGGCACCGCTTGGAATGGGGATTTTCCCGGGACACCCTCAGCATCCTCTCTCCTCTCTTATTTGGGGCTTTCTGGCTCCTATGGCAGTGCCCTCCCCCAGCCAGGACCTCTCCCAAGCCGTGGTCCCGGCTGCTCCCAGGCTTCCCCTCTGCGGGCAAGGGGATGTGACTGGGATTCACTTCTCTTCCCGGCCTCTTCTCCTCTCACGCCCATTTACAGGCCAGCCCCAGATGCTGCTCCCGCTTTCCCTCGGGCAGCACCCAGCCCTCCCCTCCCCACCCAGAGCCAGGGGTAACTTCAAGCCCACTCCTCCATCCCCATTCCCGAGCAGTCGCTGCTGGCCGCAGGCTGCCCCCCTGCCTAAGCCCCCCTGCACTTCTCTTTCCTCTCTCCCAGCTTCCTCCCCATCCCCCTCGCTGCCTCCCACACGCGGCTCCAGCCGGAGGCAGCAGCAGTAAAATCTCAGCCTGAACATTCCCAGGCTGGCAAAGTGACAAGTGCGAGGGAGCAGATCCGTCCCTGCCGGTGCTGAGCCTCCGCTGTGCTCGAGGCGTGTGGGGACACAGCCCCGTGCCTGGGGACACAGCCCCGTGCCTGGGGACACAGCCCAGGGCGAGCATCCCTCTGTCCTACTTCCCACGCCAGCATCCCGCAGCCCACCACCCTGCCCCAGCCTCCGAAAAAATGGGATCAGCTCCAGAACGGCCACAATTTGCTGTCCTCCCTTCCCTTCCCTGACAGGGGATGCTGGCGGCCCTTCCCCCGCGTCCCCTCGGCTCCGCACATTCCCGGCCACTTCGGTAACGCAATTACCAGCCCTGCGGGGAGCCTGGATCAAGCCCAGCTTTAAGATCATGACTTTGCAAAGACGCAGTTGAAAATGTTAGCAAGGAAGTGTGAGTGGGGGGAAGATTTCCAGCCTCCCAAGGCGCTGGAGAGCCTTCACTTCCAGCCTGTGGAGCTGCTGCATTGCTGCTGGGACGCTGCTCTGCTGGATGAAGGCAGAACAAAAGCCCACAGTGTTCCTAAAAATGGGGTCAGGGCAGTGTCCCCTCTCCCTGGAACTCTTCTAAGCCTCCTGAAGGAGACAGAGCCCAGACCAGTGATTATTTCCCTGGGCCATCCTGCCACCACCCACGTCCCAGACGTGCCAGGAAGGATATTTTGAGAAATTCTTTGGAAAGGTTGTTGTGCCTATTTTTCAGACCCATCTCTGCAGCCGGCCATGGCACGTGCTCAGCTGCACAGGAAGCAGATGGAGAGAGAAAAATTAAACTAATACATGTAGCACCTGTTAAATCACCTAAAATAGCTTTTCTATACATAAAACTGGTGATGAAACTCCTGATATTTTTGGGGCTCTCCACAATGAGAAACACATCCCATCACCTGGATATTTCCTTTTCTCTACAGAAGATTTTACAGCTTTTGTCCCACTTGGCAGGATTTGGAGGGTTCAAACTTCAAGAGCCATGACAAATGCAGATAAAGGGATTATTGGCCCAGAATGGTCCATAAGGGACAGAAATACTCAGTTTAAAACGGCAACATGATGTTAGAAAGAAGCCCAAATACTGAATCTGCTGAGGTTTGGGCTGTTAATAGACAAAAGGGTGGACCCTGCAAGCAGGAGTGCTCACAGGTGGCAGAGAGGACCAGCTCTGTGGTCTCCTGACAGTGGAAGGGGAGGTGGGGTGGGACAGGACACATCTCTGCAAAAACCTTCAGCTTCCAATCCAAAGATCAGCTCTGCAGGAGGAGGAGGGAGAGGAGTTATCCAGGGATCAGTCCTGCTCCCAGCATTAAAACAGCTCCTGCCTGCCCCAGCAACCCAAATCCACTCCAAAACTGCATCACAAGGCTGCAGCCCGTGCTTAGAGCAAAGCCAGGCTCTGAGCAGTCTCACAGTCCTTTAAAAGCAGGGTTTTATCTGCAGGGTTGATAGGAAACCCCAGTAATTAAATCACAGAATTGCTAGGTTGGAAAAGTCCTCTGAGATCATCAGGTCCAACCATTAACCCAGCACTAACTCAAGCCCCAGGTGCCACATCTGCACAACTTTTAAATCCCTTCAGGGACAGAGACTCCACCACTGCCCTGGTAGTCTGTTCCAACACCTGACCACCCTTTCAGAGAACAAATTTTCCCAATATCCAATCTTCACCTCTCCTGGTGCAACTTGAGGCCTTTTCCTCTTCTTGTCCCTGGGAAGAGAGCCTGACCCTCCCTGGCTGTCCCCTCCCGTCAGGGATTTGTGCAGACCCAGAAGGTCCCCCTGAGCCTCCTTTTCTCCAGGCTGAGCCCCTTTCCCAGCTCCCTCAGCCTCTCCTGGGGCTCCAGCCCCTTCCCCAGCTCTGTTCCCTGCCCTGGACACGCTCCACCACCTCCAAGCCATGAGGGTCCAAGTTGCCTTCAATCTTTTCTGTTTCACAACCCACTGGGTAAAACCTGACAGATAAAACAGTCTGGCCCTTCCGGGGCTTCTGTGGTTCCCTCCAAGGTGTTTGCTGAGCAAAAGCCACACAAACAGGCTGGAGACTGGTGTGGGCTTCATCACAGGACATGAACAAGCACGCCAAATACTCCCCAAAAAGGCAACTTCTCTCCCAGGTCCCCAGGACGTGGCAGAAGTTGGTGATTTGAGCTGTTCAGCCCCAAGGGCTTGGCAGGGGAGAAAAACCCCTTCAGAGCAGAGTTCCTTCACTGTCACAACTCCTCCTGCACTCAGAGAGTCACAGCCCACACTAAAGCACAGCAGCTCTCACTCCCAGGAGAACACTGTCACTTAGATTATGGCTGTTCCTTCAAAGCGATGCCCTCAACTAGATTTCCAGAAGCTGCTGTGATTTTTCAGGCTGCAGGGCTCCACTCACACCTTCCCCAGGCCTTGGGGAGGCAGCTGAGAGCAGCTCCACACTCCACATGCTGCAGGAGCTGTGGAGGAATCACTACGTACTCAATACTGAGCAGGCAAACAAATACAGCCCAGTCAGAAGCAGCAGGAGTTTTAGCCCAGAGACTGTTACAACTTTATAATTCACCTGCCAAACGTGTAGAACCACACCTGGCAAAGCAAATACTACTGCTGGCTTAAGCCTGGGGTACATTTGGGATGGAAACATGAGGGTTGTAATTATTTCCTAAACTTCCCACAGTGGCACTTCCCTCTGCTGCTCCTCTTGCTCCCGTCAGTGAGAAGCTGCAGCCTGTTCAGCAGCCCTGCCTGGCATGTGCCCATTTCCACCTTTTCCATGAATGAGCAGAAGGCAAACCCATCAGTGTTTATGTGCACAGCCCCACTGGTGCCCTTGCATGTGCTCTGCAGCACCTGCTATTGGATCCACTACACCGCCACACAAACTCGCAGCGTAAATTCCTGGGCGTTTACAACGCCCACAGACACCCCTGCGGCTCCTGGGTCTGCCATTATTTATTTTTAGGAAGGATGTGGGCAAAGCCTGCAGCTGTGGCCAGTTGTCCTTCTGCTGGGTATCCACCCCCGTGCTGTGTAAGCCCAGGAATGTCCGTGTTTCCCTCTCTGGTCCTCTGGTCCGGCTGCTCTGGGATGTCCCCCCAGACACACATGTGGGGTCAGTGTCCTGGTACGCTGTCATGCACCCCAAAAACACACCCCATGCCCCCCATTGGCAGCAGCTGCATGCTTTGAGCCACAAGAACACCCCTGAGAGCTTAAAGGACTATTCTTTCTTCCTCTCCCCAGCCCCCAGCACACACACAGGCAGCCTGTTGATAGTCCTGCAAGCCCAACTCTTGAAGTACTTGCATGAAAACAAAACAAAGAACGAAGAAAAAACAAACAAACTCTTTTCCTTCCTGGCTCTCTCTTGCTGCAGCATCTCCACTGTCAGCCCCAAGCCCCTGGTGCTGTGGGTGGGGGGATGACGGCTGGGGCCAGACAGGGCAGCTGTGATGCTGTTTGATAAACAAGCGAAGCCAAGTGAGCATCACCATTGGCTGCGCTCAGCCGGCGAGGGGAAGCCTGGCTAGCAACAGCTTTGGGAAGCATTAACAAAGGGGGATTTAGGATTGGAGAAAACAAATGGAAGGGGGGTGTGAAATGGCAACTCTGCATCTTCTCTACACGCTTTGCTCCTCCCTCCCCTGGAGTTGCCATGGATTCTCACACTGCTTCCCGCCTCCCTGTGATTCCCCTCCCGCTGTCTCTGGGGTGTCTCCTGCCTGGCATCGCCTCCCAGCCTGTCCACACAGCCCAGAATTGTCCTCAGTCCTGCCACGAGATGCCTCCCAGGTGAGCCTCTGTCTCACCCTCTCATGCCCACCTGTGAGCAACACAGAGCCCTCCCCATCCCCCAGGAAGGAAATCCTGACTCCAGCCCAGTGTTTTCCTGAACAAATCATCACACAGACACCAAAACAAAGAGCAGCCAGGGTCAGGCAGCACCATGAACACGCAGGGCACAACAATGGAAATAAACCAAAACAACAAGATGGGTCCTTTGTACCAGCCCCAGTCCCTGCACTCTCCTCCCATACACCAGCAGCCTCCTCCCGCAGGGAAACCCCACACTGATGATCCCACAGGGATACCCTGTGCTGGATCATTCATTTACTCCACTTTGGCCAATTCATCACTGTAATCTCTGCTACAGCCACTGATCTGATCTGTCTGGGAATGGCAGCTGCTGCTTGGAATCAGTCTGGATTCATTTACATTTGCCCAGAGACAGCATGGGGGTGTTCTTTTAAGAAAAACAAAACACAAACATCATTACATTAATCATCCTATCCTTCCAATTTCTCCCAAACAAGATTAATTCTGTTTTGCTCAGGTCTGCCTCACTACCACATTTTCAGGGCATATTGTCTGAGCTCCTCTCTCCTGAGCATGTGCACCAGAGCTCTCCCGTGTTTCAGAACAAAGAGCAGATTCCCTTTGTTGTCCTGGAGCAGCAGAGATGTACGAGATCAAGAGCTGGTCCCTGCCTCACTGAGCTTTCCCTGTTCTGCCTGGTTCCAGGTGCCCAGAGACATGTGGGATTTGTTGTGATGGGCAGGGCTATGCAGAGAAAAGGCAGGATTGCTTCTTCCCCAGCTCCCATGGAGACAGCAAGGGAGAAATCCCAACATGGGCTTGGCTCAGGGTCAGTGTCAGCCCCCCACTTCACCATCCATCCAAAACCCCTGGCCTAAGCTGCTGTGTCTGTATTTTTATTTAATTTGGGTCAAATAGAGCGAAGAGCACATCCCTTTTTTTGATTTTCAGCTCAAAGGCGAGCTATGCTGCCCTAGCACCAAGCAGAGCCCCGCAGTTCAGAGAGCTGGTGGTGCTACAGAGCTTCACCTGCCAGCAGGACACACATTTGTACAGGGTTTAACAGCAGAGAGAGAACAGTGAGATGGGCTCAGGCAGCTGCACTTGCCCCCTCTTTAATGCCTGTACTACCAAGCAGTGCCCGGGGAATTCACACACCAGGCATCAAAACGCTGGGAAGAGCACGGGAACAGCACAACGGGGAGTGGGCTGCTTTCCAGGATCTGCCTGTTTGATCACCAGGGACATGTCAGGGCTGGGCACTGAACATATGAGAGCACTTTCTATTTCCATCCTTTAATAGTGTCACACAGGCTTGCGATAAAAACATCCCCCTTCATTTAACTTAAAACAGGATGAAAGAAACGGGGAAAAAAAATCTGCAAGAGCCGTTTTGTTGCAAATGTGGACACAGGCAAGTGGGGAAAGCCAGCAGGAATTAAAATCCACTGAGTTTTTCCAGTCATTTTAGCAGCAGCCTGTGCTTGGGCAAAATCTCTTTCAAGTCAAGGTTCAGCCCGTGCTGTGGGACCCCCTGTCACAGCATGGGGCTCAGAGCAACCTGGTCCAGGGGAAGGTGTCCCTTATCGTGGCAGGGGGTTGGAACAAGACGAGCTTTAAGGTCCCTTCCAACTCAAACCATTCTGTGATTCAAGAGCAGCTGTTCCAGGGGCTGTCCTGGGCCCTGAGGTCACAGATCCTCAGCAGTGACACCGTGGTTCATGCACCAGAACTAACATGTCACACTCGTTCAGCTCCCCACAAACAGCCTGAGGCTGCCTTTCCTCTCGTCCTCTCTTCCCACGCCACAAGTTGCTGCTGTCTCTTAAGCACTGGGAAGGGGATGGAGCTTGTGAAGAGATCCAGGCAGGGGCTGGGAGCTGGGGTGAGTGTCACTGTCCCATGACCTGAGAGAAGTCCCTGTCACTGAGCTAAGGGGGTCTGGACTGCATCAGCTCTGTGCCCTGAAGAGCCCCAGCATGATGCTAGAAGAGGGAGCAGTAGAGCCTGCTCTGCTGGGGCTCTTTTATTGCCTTCTCACAGCAAAACAATTACAGCAGCTGTGGTGCACTTCTGCATTAACAGGGCTTTGTTAATCATCGTTTGAACTGGGGCGGAAATGCTTAGAAAGATTTTCCTTGATTAAAACGTTGTCAGTGATGGGGAACTCAACAGACCTCTGAGGAAACTATTCCAGCTATAGCTTTGTTTTAAAGTCCAAGGCCAGTTTCTACTATGAACACTTTATCTAATTACATCAAACCCTCACTCCGTTTTAGCTTTATCAGCTGAAATAGCAAACTTTAATCACTTCAACAAGTTGGCTATAGCAATCTCTTAATTTTCTGATAAGATAAATTATTGAGCCAGACCCAGGAAAAGAGTCAGGCACAGGCAGCTGCTGCTGATGTTTAATTGCAAGCTCTGACACCAAAATCCAGCACCCACCACTGTCATGTCACCATTTTAAACTCCATGGGAGCTGCCAAAGTGGCCACCAGGAATGATAAAGCACAGAGTTTCAGTGCCTGAGCCAGCCAGATGAGGAAGCACATCACCCAAATTTACTCCTGATAATTCAGAGAGCACAATCCTCAGGTCTACCCCAAAAGATACAATCTTTTCACATATAAATTATCCTGGAGCCAGTCTCCTCACAAGCAACAACCTCTGGTTGGGGTTTTCACAGAGAGACGTGGAATTCAGTTAAAGTTCTTTCTTTCAAGGGAGTTCACCCTCTGAAGGGGATCCCTGTCCCTGCTCATGAACCAGGAGAAAAGACAGGAAAGGCAAAGAACAACATTTTGTTGTCAGTGGTCTCTCATTGGGGACCAAGACAAGCAAATCTTGGTGGGCCAGAGGCAAGAGAGCACCAGTCAAGAGCAGGGTACTCACTTGGGAGGTCTCTGCTCTGCTGCTGGGGCTTCTTTTCTGACCTCACACACACCTCACAGAGAGGTGGTGGAATTTCCCTCACTGGGGATATTCCAGAGCTGTCTGGACAGAATCTTGTGCTGTGTGCTCTGGGATGACCCTGCTGAGCAGGGAGGTGGGACCAGGTGAAGCTCTGTGGTTCCCTCCATCCTGACCCATCCTGTGGTTCTGTGAACACACCTCAGCAGCACAGAGCTCAAGGTTCCATGACTGGTAGTGTTCTCCAGTGGCCTGAATGGAGAGGAATTAGGATTTTTGACTCAGGAAGGAGTTTACACGCTAAGAATCTGCTTCAGCAAAGAGGCCTTTCTCTGTGAATCCATTGTCCAGTCCCTCAACCATCTCCTGACTTCACCTGGAGTTCATTCCAGTTCCTGAGGTGCAGACACCAAACCCAGACACACTACTGCCAACAGCAGCTGTCACCACACCCCCACCAAACACAGCTGACACAGGAGCAGCCCTATTTCTGACTCCATCAATGACAGGGACACCCGCTCTCAGAGCTGCCACTCATGGACTTTCCAGCACTGAAACCGGCATGGCAAGAAAAGAAACCTTCATTCCGCAGATAAATGAAGAAAGAGCCACTTACCCACTTGTTCCAGGTCTCTGGGTCTGAGAGAAGCGCCAATCTGTGTTAGGCTGAGCTTGCTGCAAAGAAAGAGAAGAGTTTTAATACCTCCATTCTTGCCTTTGAAAATGGAAGTGAACTGATCCTGGATTATTTCAGTCTGGAGTATCAGCATGTTCTGTCCAAGTGAAGCAAATCAATTAGAACAAAGAGAAAGCTCCCCCTCCCCCTTTCTGGAGTATTTCTGAAGCAGCATGAATACCAAAAAGCATGACAAAAACTGTTCAGAGAATAATCTTCCAAAGCAGCTCAGGGAACCAGGCTGTGAAAGAAATGAAGCATGAAATAAACTGATAAGGGCATGAATTCAGCAGGAGCAGTGGCACCACAGTAATGAGCTTGGAGGAGGAAGGGGGTGTGAGGGGGTGGCAGAGTTAATTGATACTGAGAAAGATGATTTTAATACTCTAAGGTAAATGGTAACAGACCTTCTTAACCTCTCCTTCTTCTGTCCTTAAAAAAGGCCTGCCTGGGATCTTGTTTTCATGCACTGTATTTGAATGACTTTTCCTAGCTGCTGTGGCCTTGGAGCACCACAATATTTTTCTGTCCACAGAGGAAAGAATAAACTTCCGACAGCAAGAGGAAAAAGCATTATTTGTTCAGGAGACACAATAACCTTCAGACACAGCAGCACACTTTGTAACCTCATTAATAAGCCCCCATATCGCTCTCTGCCCGTGTTATTTTACAACCAGACAATGAACATTTTGTAAATAAGGAAGGACATGGAGTAAGCTTGTATATTCCTGTTTGAATCATGCCTTTGTGGAAAGCACTAAATAGCACAACTGTTTCTGTCAGGAAAATACACACACTTCCGAAAATCATGATCATCTTAATTAACTCCAGAGTGATGACATACTACCTGGAAAGGACAACACTTCCCTCAGCTATTTTAGGAAGGAGCAGTTCATAGTCCATACGTAGTGGAACATCAGTTTTATAGGATTATTCTGCTTGTACATGCAATTACTAAGGAAAAGTGAAGACGGGTAGAGCTGACCTAGATTTTTATTTAGTAGATGTGCTCTCACTAATTTCTCTGCAGCTTTGATGATACTCATGAAAGAAGATATTAGAATAAATTACTCCCCTAAAATAGATGCCCCACTGGTCCCCATGCTGCATGCAAATGAAGCTGTTTAAAGACTTGCCCTCCAGATTTCAGATACGCATTTTTGCACACGCTGACACACAATACTGCACTAGATAAGCCCTTCCCAATGTTTTGAATAGCCCTTCCGTATTTTGAATTCCTGTTGTAATTACCATTTTCAAATTTAGGGCAGGCATTTGTGACACAAAATTGCTTTACTTTTTATATCCCAAAGTTATAAAAGCTCCAGCTAAACACAGTCACCTACATCTATATTTAGGCATCTGAGTACAAACAGCTCAAGTTTTCAAAGCTTGCCGCTCCTCAGCCTCTGCAAGCCCAAGGGCACATAAGGTCACCAGGATCCTTGTGAATAATGTCACTCCTGACATTTCAGTATTTTAGTGCTGAATACTGAATTCAGCTCCTTGCTCAACATGACCAAGCTGGAAAATGATCCCTTGCTGAGGCCCAGTCAGTAATTAATAACACTTGGGGTTTGAGAAATGAGCAATTTCTACAATGCGCTTCTAAAACTGAGCAAAAGAAACACAGGCAGACTTTCCTTTCAGATAACCTCCTCCGCACTACAGGTCATGTGCCATGTAAGAAAAAGGGGTTAAACAGAAGCAAGAAGTTAAACCCCCAAAAAACCTGTTCCTGCCCACGCTAAGAATCACTTCAAATAGAAACAAGTACGAGCGGGGCCAAGGGGAAACTCTCCACTGCTACAAACACAGAGTCCTTGATTCTATAATGCTGCTCAGCCCCTTCCCCCACTTCTGCCAAGCCCAGCCAAAGCTTCCACCTGCCACCTCCCAGGAGATGACAGTGACACACGTTCCCTGAGGCCACCGTCTTAGGAGGAAGGACAGACAGAGAACAGCCAGCTGGCCTGGGTATGACAAACTGTTGCACTTAGCAGAGGGGACAGTAAGAAACAGCCATCTCTTACCCCATCGCAGGGACTCGCTAAGGTGCTGGTCACCTGCTCATAGGCAGCCACGGTCTCCGCAGTGCTAGAGTGGCTGAAGGGCTTTACAAAGAGGAAATCACTCTGGTCAGACATGGGCGAGAAACAAGAGGTGTAATTCTGTGCCTGGGAGGTCAAGCCTGCTCCTCCCACGTCCAGGTACTTGATGAAGCCATCTGGCTTCATCTGCCCTCGGAAATGGGAGGCGGGCTTGCGGCCAGTCCCTCGGCAGCAACCCGTGAAGGTCCAGCTGGCACCGCCAGCTTTGAGACACCGGGCAGCCGCCAGCCCAAACATCACACAGGACACGAGGGAGATGGACACCAAGGAGATGATGAGGTAAAGAGTTAGGTTGGTATCCTCGGGAGAAGACTGGGGGAGGTCCAAGGACTTGGAGAAGTCCTGCACGCTGTTTTCCTCCGGAGAAATGACTATTACCACGGAGGCCGAGAGGGACGGCGTGCCATTGTCCCTCACTTCGACCACCAGCCTGTGGGAATCTTCTGACTCCCTGAGAGCCTGTGCAACCCTGATCTCTCCAGAGCGGCGTTCCACTTGGAAAGGCAAAGCCTCAGCAGACTCTTGCAGCTGGTAGGACAGCCAGGCATTATGGCCACTGTCGGCATCAACTGCTACAATTTTAGTTACCAGATAGCCAGGCTCTGCCAAGGCCGGGATGGCTTGGTGGAACGCAGAGCCCTTGGGGACAGACGGGTAGACAATGCTGGGAGCATTGTCATTCTCGTCCAGGACAAACACATGGACCACAGCAGTGCTACTCAGAGCAGGGGACCCAGCATCCTTCACCTCCACAGGCACCTGGAACACCTTGTCCTGCTCGTAATCCAGAGCTCGCGTGGTGTAGATGGTGCCATTGTCCTGATCTATTCGGAAGTAGGTTGAGATAGGTACATCCTGCATCCCATTGTCCAGGATGGAGTAAGACAGCTTGGCATTGCTACCCTCATCAGGATCTGATGCTGACACTGAAAAGACAGAAGTTCCAGGAAGGGAGTTTTCCTGAATGTGAGCTGTATCAAAAGGGCTGGAGAAATTCGGTGCGTTATCATTCACATCAGCAATGCGGAGATAAAAGGTTTTTTGTGTGGCCCTCTGGGGGGACCCTGAATCCACAGCCCTCACTGTGATGTTGTATCCACTGGCCTTCTCCCGATCAAGGGGACCACTGGTGACCAGCGAGAAATGCTCTTTAAAAGATGACACAAGTTTAAATGGGAGCTCCTTTGCTATCTGCAGATGGACCTGCCCGTTGTCACCAGAATCGCTGTCCTTCACACCAATGAGGGCGATCACCGTGCCTGGGGCTGCATCCTCCTGCACTGGGCTGGAGACAGAGGTCAGCACGATCTCTGGGCTGTTATCATTGATATCAATTAATTCCACTCGTAGGTGACAGTGGCCTTCCATGGCTGGGGATCCCTTGTCCCTGGCTCGAACCGCAATCTCGTAAGCACTGGATTCCTCATAATCCAGCAGGGCTTTGGTTCTGATCTCCCCTGTACGGGCATCTAAGGAGAACAGTTTGGTGAATTTACCAGGTGCATTATTGCTGGTTTTGAAAGAATATTCCACATCCCCGTTGGGACCTTCATCCAGGTCGGTGACATTCAGCTTGGTGACCAGAGTGCCCACTGGCACGTTCTCCTCCAGAAGCACCTTGGATATGGGTGGGTCACAGACAGGAGGGTTGTCATTTGCATCCAAGACATGGATGGTAACCCTGGCAGTGCCAGATTTCACTGGATTCCCTCCATCCAGGGCTGTCAGTGTCAGATGATGAACAGGCACTTTCTCTCTATCCAGTGCTTTTTCAAGTACGATCTCGGGCATTTTAACACCATCTCCTCTCACATTGATGCTCAGGGCAAAATGCTTGCTGGGGCTGAGCTCGTAGGTGGAGATGGAGTTGGAGCCCATATCCGGGTCTTCTGCTACCTCCAAGGGCAGCCGAGTCCCAGGGTTGGCTACCTCAGTGATCTCCAACACCACCTCTGGCTTGGGGAACTGGGGCGCGTTGTCGTTCACGTCGAGGACGTCCACCTCAACACGGTGGAGCTGGAGGGGATTCTCCATGACGAGTTGGAGGTGCAGAGAGCACGTGGGGCTCTGCCCACACAGTGCCTCCCGGTCCAGCCTGCTGTCCAGGAGCAGCACACCTGCCGCCAAGTCCACCTGGAAGTGCCGCTGCCCACCCTCGCTCACCAGGCGCAGGTTGCGGGCGGCCAGGCTCCGCACCTCCACCCCTAAGTCCTTGGCCAAGTCGCCCACAGAGAAGCCCGGCTCGCGATCCTCGGGCACGGAGTAGTGGAGCTGGGAGCAGCTGGGAGCCGGCAAGCAGGAGAGAGCTGCGAGCAGCAGCGGGAGCTGCCATGGCAAACTCTGTCCCGCGAGCATCCCGTGCCGGATGTGCGAACGGAGCAGCGCGGAGAGGAGCGGCGGCGGCTCCGCGCAGCCTCCCCCTCCTCCCCGCCCCCGCAGCCGGCCCCGGCAGCCGGAACCCCTGCGCCCCGGGAGGGGTCCGAGCGGGCTGTGCAGGGAGGAAGCCGCCGCCGGAGCCGCCGGAGCCGGACAGGGAGGGATGGAGGAGGCGGGGGAGGGGGCGAGCGCAGCCCGGCCGGCTGAACCGCTTCTCGATACGCAAAGACACACAAAGTCGGCGAGCGGAGGGGATGGACCGAGTGACAGTTTTACGTCTCTCCACAGCCCCCTCCTCCTCCTCCTCCTCCTTTTCCTCTCCCTCCTCCTCCCCTTCTCCATCTCACCGCCTTCCCCAAAATACGCACGGCGTAGCCCCCCCCCTTCCCCCGCTGCCGCCACTCCGCCCCCGCAGCGCCGGGAGGGCGCCGGGGACTCCCGGCAGCGGGAACCCCGCTCCGCCCCGCCCGGCTGCTGGCACCGGCCACGGGCGGACACCCCCTCCCCAAAGCCGGGCGGTTCGGTGCCGAGCCCCGCGAACACCGGCGCTGTGTTCAGGCTGGAGACCACACTCCCGAGCTCACCTCGCTGCACAGGGTGGGATCCGCGGAGGGTTTCACAAACATGAACTCGCTGATATCCGAGACTGGCGAAAAGCAGGAGCGGTAACGAGGGGCGGGGGGTGCCGTTGCTGTCACCTGCACGCCCATCACAGTGTCCCCTTTCTTAGGCTCATAGTGCAAGTGCCCAAAGATGTGGCTGGGAGGAGGCTGAAGCGTGTTCACGCTCTCCACGCAGCAGCCCTGGTTGGCAGGTGCAGAGCCCCGCCGGAGCCACCGAATGCCCAGCGCTGCCAGTCCCACCAGCGAGACGGTGGAGATGAGCACTAGGGACACAATCAGATAAAGCGTAATAGTGGGCAAGCCCCCACCATCAGCGGCCCGAGCCTCGGAGCCCTGCAGGGCCTCTGGACCCTTCTCCTCCACCAGCACCACCAGTGTGACAGCTGTGGAGAGCGGGGGCTCCCCGGCATCCCGAACCACCACCAGCAGTTCGTGCTCAGAGGCGTCCGTCTCCTGCAGAGCCCGCATGATCCGGACCTCCCCGGAACGCAGGGCCACGCTGAAAAGCCCCAGGTCTGTGGCTTCCACGAGGTGGTAGGATAGCCAGGCATTGCGCCCCGAGTCCGCATCTATTGCCACCACCTTGGTGATGAGGGCAGGAGGGACGATGGAGGGGGAAATTCGGAACTGAGTAGTAGAGTCCTCCCCAGCCCTGGGGAAATGCACTCGTGGGGCGTTGTCGTTCTGGTCCACTACAAAGACATGAACCAGTGTTCTGTTCCTCAGGGCTGGGGAGCCACCATCAGAGACCTCCACATGGAACTGGAGATAGGTGGTTTGCTCATAGTCAAAAGGGAATTTGGCAGTGACCTGCCCATTCGTGGGATGTATCGAGAGGTAGCGAGTAGGATCCAAGCCTGGATCTGTCCCACCAGCTCGCAGGATGGAGTAGGACAGGCGGGAATTCTGCTCCGAGTCAGGGTCGGCAGCAGAGACTGTAACCAGCACGCTGCCCACTGGATTGTTTTCTGCCACCAGCACTTCATAGGATGCTTGCTCAAACTGGGGGGCGTTGTCATTGACGTCTATTAGGGTGATTGGCAAGATGGTGTGGCGGGAGAGTGGGGGATTGCCCAGGTCCGAGGCAGAGACAGTGACATTGTAGTAGGCAACATGCTCCCGGTCCAAACGGGTGCTGGTGAGCAGCGAGTACTGGTGCTCGTAGTCCTTACGCAGCTGGAAGGGAAGATCTGGAGACACGTGACACAGGACCTTGCCCTGCTCGCCAGAGTCCCTGTCTCTGACGTGTATCACGGCCACCACTGTGCCCGGCAGTGCATCCTCGCTCAGGGTGCTTGAGAAGGAGGTAAGAATGACCTCAGGGGCGTTGTCATTGACATCAGTGATTTCCACCACCACGCTGCAGTGCTCCTCCATCGTGGGCGACCCCATGTCCTTGGCCTCCACTTCGATCTCGTACACTGTCGCCTCCTCAAAGTCCAGGTTGCCCTGGACACGAATCTCCCCAGTTTGCTCATCGATGGCAAAGATCTGGCGTAAGGCAGCTGAGTTGTGGCTACTGAGGGAGTAGCGGATGTCTCCGTTGGGTCCTTCGTCCACATCAGTGGCATTTAACTTCACCACGAGGGTGCCCAGCGGCGAATTCTCCACCAAGCGTGCTCCATATGATGGTCTGTCAAAGACCGGGTGGTTGTCATTGGCATCCAGGACCTGAATAGTGATCCGTATCTTGCTGGACTGTGGGGGAGAGCCCCCATCTTCGGCAGTCAGGACCAGGTAGTGGAAAGCTCTGAATTCCCGGTCCAGGGCCCGCTCCAGCACCAGCTCAGGGAACTTCCCACCATCAGTGCGGGCCTTCACGTTGAGGTTGAAGTTGTCATTGGCACTGAGGTGATAGGTCTGCAAGGTGTTGGTGCCCACATCAGGGTCCTGGGCTGGCTGGATGGGGAAGCGGGCACCCAGAGACGCCAGCTCGTAGATGCGCAAGGAAACCTCATCACTGGGGAACTCCGGGGGGTTGTCGTTGATATCCAGGATCTCCACCTCAATACGGTAAAACTCCACTGGGTTCTCGATGGCAAGTTTCAAGTGGAGGAAGCAGCGTGGGTTCTGCCCACAGAGCTGCTCCCGGTCTATCCTCTCGCTGACCATAATAACACCGGTGTTCACGTTGACTGAGAAGTACTGGGAATCCGAATCCGACAGTACCTGCAGATTAGCTGCCGCCAGTTTAGCCACATCGGTGCCCAGGTCCTTGGCGATATTGCCCACAAAGGCACCCCGTGTGAGCTCCTCCGGGATGCTGTATCGGATCTGAGCAGATGAGCTGTGCAAGAACAAACAGAAGGAGAAGACACGCGGCAGCCCCAGGGACCGGCGCGCCTGCCCTGCCCTCGGCATCCTTGCCGGGTGGCCGGCCGGGGAGCGATGCCCTCGGCGCCGGGGGCCGCGCTCAGCGCTCGCCGCTCCCATTCATTGTTTGGGGCGGACGCCGCTCGACGGGGCGGGGGGAGCGCGGCCGCGCAGCCGCCCCGCCATTGGCTGCGCGCGCGGCGGCGCCGCTCCAATCGCCGCGCTCCTTCCCCAGGACAGCAACACCGGCGCCAATCACGGCCCGCGCGCCGC
>WAAE01008335.1:0-21813 GCA_013400495.1 Nicator chloris
CTGTCTTTCAAATCAAGACAGATCAACACAGCAGTGAGACCGACCAGCCTGTAATTCTTCAGGTCTTTCTACTTTTCTTTTTCAAAAATAGGTGGTAATTTCTCCCTTTTTCCAAGAACTGGGAACTTCACCACTCTGCCATGACTTCAAATATGATGCTCTTCACTGTCATTATTACCATCACACATACTAATTTATCAGTAGGATACAGACATTGTAGGATGGGTTCTGTAAGTGGCTCAGTCATCTTTACCAGTTTATGGCCTCGAAATTGTAGATTTAAAATTCTATATGTTGGCACCACTAATGCTCTGCAAAGAAAGATGAAATGAATAGGAAAAGAAAAAGTGGTAGCAGAACTAATATCTGTTAAACTGGTGACAGTCAAAGTTATATAGTGCACATAGTAGTTAAAATTTCTAACATTTTATAGTATTCAAATAATTATTTGGGTGTTAGTATATTCTAATGGTGAAAAGATTTTTGACAAAATATCCCGTAAGTGTAACTAGTCAGGCAATTTTTTAAGACTTCCTTCTCCACCTCATTTTCCTTGTCTCACTGCCAAAAGATCACAGGATGGATGAATGCACAGAGGGTCACACCAAATATCTACTCAAACCAGTGCACTGTCTCTAACCCACTTCCCCAAATGCATGCTAAGGATAAAATAACAGTAGTGAAGCACACATGCTATTGTCTCTGTTAGAAAGGATTGTGGCTAGTCATATACCTCTCAATGAATAACTACCTCTTTCTGCCTCTGTGAACTTACCTCTTTTTAGTTCTGTTTGATGGTAAATAGTTCTAACAGAGGGAGAAACTGTGGTCTTCACTGAACTTAAACATACTGATTATATTTTTGTAAATCTGTAGTCTTAGACCTCTCACAAGTCCTTTTTTCAGAAGTAAGGCTCAGCTGATTCACAATTTTTACTCACTGAAACAATATTTAAGTTATAATTTATCAACATTATTGCCTAGAAAAAGAAGTATTCCCAGGCTAGTTTATCTATGCTCTTTAAAATTAAGAAACCAGAACTGCATTCTATAATCAGTGTGTAGGTGAACCACAATTTACACAGCTGCACAATGATAGTGTAGCTGCACTCAATGGCTTTTCTTATGAGTTTGTTTGATTTGCTTCTCTCACCTAGTAAGACAGCTTTGCTATACACAAGATTAATGTTATAAATGCTACTTATAACTTTTACTCAGGGCCTGTTTATTCATTTAATTCCAGCTCAATCAAAAGATAGGAGATGCTCACTTGGAAAGATGGGGGAACTTAAGCAAGCATGGATGTCCCTAAATCATGGTACTGAAGCCTTACGTAGTGTCTGGCCAATGTAAAATGCAACACTGAGAAGTTAAGCCATAACTAACTTTTGAATCAGGCTTAAATAATAGATATTTCTCAGTCTAATGAAGAGGAAAAAAGATTAGTATGTTAGCTATCTGTGGAAATTCTAAATTTAACTATTTTCATGAATTCATAAAAATTATTAATTTTATCAGAGAACTAGCCTTGATTCCCCCCTGTTCTCTGGGCTATATTCCTAGAAATATTTTGTGAAACTTCTCGATATTTCCAGAATTTGGATTTCTATGATAGAGTAAGAAGTTAAAATTACCTTTAGAATCAGTTCCTGAAGGCTTATGGACTTGTGTAGAACCCTCCACAGCAAGAGAGTGATTTAGCTGAGAAAACCAATAAGCATTTAAGCTGGTGTTCGAATTTCTGTATTCTGCACTAACAATCGATTTCCCAGTGCAAGTAAATATACATTTTTACTGAGAAAAGCTACCAGGAATATATGGAAATCCTCAAAACTCTTCAAAATTTTTTGTTTAAATTTGGCCAGTAGCAGTCAAGAATGAAAGACAGCAGGATTCTTCTTAAGTGAAGCATCTCTGAGTGTATTTCAGTATCAGGACAGGAGCACACAAATCTAGCACTTCAATAACAATATTATTAGTGTTGTTCTTAATAAGCATTAGTTTTATTTAATTTAGTATTCAAATGATACAAGAGCTCAAGCTGCACTAAGCACTGTAAAAGCACATAAGAAACTTCTAATCTTACATATTTGTTGCTGAATATTATACGAAAATGTGAAAATCAATTTTACAATTGAAAACAACCAAACAAAAAAAGCACTGATGAAGTAATTCTTGCTGAAATTCTACCAATAAGTACTCAGAAACAGATTAGTATTCTTTAGTGTTCCTGGAACTGTAATTAGAAAATATTCATCTAGGCACCTGTTCAGCCAGATTTTTCATTCTTAAACAGTTCTTACTCAAGCAACAATGACCACATATATAAAGAAAACAACTGACATATTCATACACTTACGAAGTCTTTTTTTTCTGAAAATTGCCCTTTGCATTTATGGTTGAATATATTTGTGCTTAACCTCCAAAATAATTTGGTTATGCCATCTGAAATTACTGTTTAATTGTCTTTAGATCCCGCAAGGCCTGGATGACTTTGGAATCTATGAAGTATTTTTCTTCAAAATTAAAATTAATAAGAAAGAGATAGCAGAATTCAATTTTGCAATGTTCAGCAGGAACAGCTCTTAACATCCTTAACATAGCTCTCCATTTTCTCCCTGAACCATCAGCTATAAATATTATAGTCTACTTTAAGGAGGAAATTCCTGGATAGTGCCTTGGCAAAGAAACAAATGACTCCAACCTGAATTTTTTATTCATCTGAGGAATCCTTATTAATCACTGCTGAAAACTGAAATTATTTGAATAGAGATGTGGGGACTGCCATGTTAGTGTTGAGTTTTTTAGCACTGAAAAACATTAGAGTTGAAAAGGAATTCTAAAATTCTTATCCTTATGGTATATGGCACTTGGGAAAATGTGACTTTTAGGTTACTAATTATGTTTGTGCATGCACAAAAGCAGACTGTGGGAGAGTGAACCTTGAAAAAGGACATAGAGAAAGAATATGCAGCAACTGTTGCACAAAATGCCCCATATGATTGCTCACTTACACAGTTTTTTCAAGCATACATGTGCATAAAAACACTGCTTGTTACCCTTTAATTGAGTATGTGTACTTAGTGCTAGCTCAGGCCTCATTCAGGAGTTATAGATTGTGTGACTTTTAAAGTGAGGCAGTTGAAGAGATGTCAGCTAAATTCTGCCTGAAGTAAATGTCTGAAAGCAGTTATTTGTTGTGGTTTGTCTGGAGTTTTGTTGTTGGGGGAGCTTTTCTGTGTTGTGGTTTGTCTGGGATTTTGTCTTTGGTAGATTGTCTTGTATCCCCTTGTTTTGTCTGAGTTAAACGCTTCTGTGTCAAAATTGTTATTCCCCCCACCGAGTCGTCAGTTAGAACTACCCCAGCCACTTTTACTTGAAAGTCCTATGGCTATCTTTCTTGGCACCAATCCCTGTTGGGACGTGTCGCGGAGAGTCCCCCGATTAAGACACCCCATTCGCCCAGGAAGTTTGTTTTCGTTTCACAGGTTCCCCTATCGGTCCGCATCTGCCGCCTCTCTCTCTATACCCCCTCTGTTTATAAGCTGCCGCACCCCGTGCTCGGCGTCCGTTTGTCCCCGGCTGTTCAGTGGAATCAACCCTTCTGGAATTAAGACAACTGATCTGCCTTTCTTTCCTTGCTCCCAGCCTGCGCCTTTTTTACAGGCTTTCAGCCGCAGAGCGGAGCTGCCCCGCGCCGCCGGCAGCGGCAGAGCCCGCCGAGCGATGGGAGCCGCGCCTCCCGCTGCCCGCCCGGCAGAGCGCTGCGAGCCGCGCTCCCCGCACCGCCCTGCGGGAGAGGAGCCCCTGTTAATGCGCTCTGCCGCGGTGACTGAGCTAGCTAGAAAGCTCCGGCCGGCGCATTCATTCATTTAAAGTTTTAGCTTTCCTGATTTTTTTCTGACAAACTTTAAATCTTTCCCCTCTGCTACGTACTTAGTACACAATAATGGTATTTATAGGACAATGAGTTTTCTGTAAATGGTACTAAACCCAAAACGGTTTTTAGGAAACAGCCAAAACAAACATATTAAAATGTTTATATTTGGTTGTTTTCCACTACCAATTAGTCTCTAGACGTAAAGAGGACTATCGAACCACTACCAATTGTTTTTAGAATAAAATCCTAGGTATTTAATCTTTGGAAGTAATTATGTATTCTTTATTTGCTAAACTGAAGAAAAGCTTTAAATGCTTTTGTGTGGAATTTGCTGCACCAGTGAAAATGTCACTAGAGACACAGAAAATATAATCATTGGCAAAGTAAGATTCTGGAAAAACTCTCATAATTTTTGTGACCCATCTCCAGACCCAGTTGAATTGGCCCATATTTCTCTTTTTCTGGAGACCCCAGAGCAGTATTCAACACCCTAAGTTGGGCCTGTCAAGTGTAGAGAAGAGGAATGGGATTATCAGCTTAGTGTCTCTCCTCTGGACTCATTTCAACAGGTCCCCTCTCTTACTCTGCTCTGACAAGACTGGAGTAGTGGGGAGAGAGTAACTTCAAATCCATTCGAATAATAAAATCCTTGTTCTGAAAACTCCCAAGGACCACTAGAAATGTCAGATTTCACACAAAACAGAGCTCTGCATTTTAGCACAGAGTGCCTCAAATACAATGTGGTGTATAGGGTGTTTGGGAGGGCTGATAATGAGGATATAAGTTACTTGAGGCAGAGAAGTCAATTGTTGTTCTGGTTTAGGACAAATTTGGGAAGAAACTCCAAAGAGGTCCCTCTAGAAAGCAGATTCAAGTGGCCCTTCCCCCTACTGGTTTGGGAAAAAATTTCCTTAGAGAAAAGTGGAAAAAACATGCTTATTTAACAAGAAAAGTATTCACAAACATAAAAAATGAATAATATAAAAAAATAGAACCTCTTGCTGTTCTGAAGAGATGACAAATTCAGAAAGTCTTTTTTGTGGGCTGTAGCTTGGTTCACTCAGTCCCTCGTCAGTCCCTCCAGTGCTGGAAAATGCTGTCCTGGGCCCTGGTGGGCCACAGGTGTGAGCTCCTGATGTTTTTCTGGGTTTTCAGTCCAGAGCGGGGCCAGTAAGTTCCAAGAAAAAGAAAAGCCACAATCCAGGAAATGTCTCTGCCTCAGCTAGCTAAAAAAATACTAACTAAAAGCAAAGGAGAGCTCTCCCACTGTCCATGCTGCAGACAGTCTGTGAGAGAGAAAGTTGTAGCTCTTATCTCTATGTTTTTGAATATAGCTGCCTCAGACATTCCATGGCTTTTTCTTCTCCCCACCCTTCACTCTCAGATCTAGTTTTAAAGGTGCAAAACTTATTTCTGGGCTAAACAGACGAATAGGGACACAATTCAACATCATAAAGTAATCTCAGCACCTTTGCATAGATCTATGATATACTAGAGTACATTAGAGTATAATACTCTAAGGAAGGAGAATCAGCAAAACCATGATGCTTTGTAGTTTTTAAGAAAAAAAGTACAATTTTAAACCTCTTTAGAACTCATCTTTCTCTATACCAAAATATCTCCTTCTCATCAGGTGTTGAAAAGATAGGCCATCCAGAAATCCTGAATAAAGACTTTAAGTTCCTGAAAGGAATCCATTTTCAGAGACATTACTTTTTGACAGAAGTCTAATAGTCTCTAAGATGTTTTTTTCATGGTTTAGTTCTGTTCTGAGATGAGCAATTTTCTAGTGTCTGGATGATTCAGGGTTATGAACTCCGTCAGATAATCAGAAAATATTTTCCAATGCCCAGACAATAGGCTTTGTTACATCTAACAGAACAGTTTCTGTATTTTCTTCTTGGTCCAGTTTTATTCCTATTTTAACCATATCCATGAGTTTTTTGAAATTATTGTGATAAGTTAGTATAATTAAATGGCTTGCTGAAGAGAATGTGTCCTAATTAAGGCATATGCTTAAATGTTCTTGTCCTAGAGTAACTTCATGATACTTGTATCCCCAGTCATGTGTTCTGTTTATGTTGGATATTAAGTTCTGCACCTTTAAGACTGGTTCCGAGGGCGAAGCGAGGAGAAAGAGAAGCAGGGAGTTTGTTTTCAGAAACTGCACTCACTCCTACACATCCTGCTCCTGGACCGTGCTGTCTGCAGCACAGACAGACAGCAGGACAGAGATCTCCTTTGCTTTTAGTTAGTTTTTAGCTAGCTGAGGCAGAGAAGTTCCCTGGACTGTTGCAGTTTGTTTTTTATTTTTTCCTTTTCTTGGAACTGTTCAAACCTGATTTCAACTGAAAACCCAGAAGAGCAGTGGGAGCTCACACCTGTGGCCCACCAGGGCCCAGGATGGCATTTTCCAGCACCAGAGAGACTGATAAGAGACTGAGCGAGCCAAGCTACATCCCACGACATGGACTTTCTGAATTTGCCATTTCTTCAAATAATGACAGGTTTTATTGTTTTATATTATTCATTTTTTTAAATACTTACAGATTCATTGCTTGCTAAAAAAAATGTTTTTTTCCACTTTTCTCTGAGGATTTTTTTTCCTGGACCAGTTGGGGAAGGGCCACTGGAATTTGCTTTCTAGAGAGACCCCCTTCAGAGATTTTCTCCCAAATTTACCCTAAACCAGGACAGTTCTTTATTAACTCTGAAAATAGATAATCCTAAAATGCCATATTGAAAGAAAAATTAATTACACAGTGATTTTTCTCTTAACATACAGAATAAAAAATTTACAAGAAGCTAGGAAAAATAGTAAAATAAAACACCCTTCCTTCCGAGAATTTGATTCTGATTAATAATTTTCTGAAAACCAGCCTTTTTTCTGCAGTTAAGTAACTGTCAGGGTTTAACTCCAGCCAGCATCCCAGCCCCACATAGCTACTCACTCACTCCCACACCAGCAGGATCAGGGAGAAATTTGCAAGGATAAAAGCTACAAATCCCATGAGTTGAGTTATAGAGTGTTTAATAGGGAAAGCAAAAGCTGAGCACACAAACAAAGCAAAACAAGGAGTGAATTCACAGCTTCTCATGCGTGGGCAGGTGTTCAGCCATCCCCAGCAGAGTAGGGCACACAAACAAAGCAAAACAAGGAGTGAATTCACAGCTTCTCATGGGTGGGCAGGTGTTCAGCCACCCCAGCAGAGCAGGGCCATATTACATGTAACTGTGACTTGGTAAAACAACCATCACACCAAATGTCCACCCTTTTCTCCTTCTTCCCTCCACTTTTTATATGAAAAGTATGTCACATGGTCTGTAATATCACTCTGGTCTGTGGGGTAACCTGTCCCATCTGTGTCTCCTCCTAACCACCCACACAGCCCCAGCCTCCTCACCAGCATGTACAAAAAACAGAAAAGGCCTTGGCTCTGTGCAGTTCCTGCTCAGCAATAGAAAACCATCTCTGAGTTATCCAGCACAAATCCAAAACACAGCCCTATACCAGCCACTGTGAAGAAAGACAACTACCCCAGCCAAACCCAGCACATTAACATATAGCATTTAATAGTGTGTTTTAGTAAATACTATATTAATTCCACCAAAATAAACTTCAAAATTTATCACTATTACCAAAATACAAAAATTTTAAAATATCAATATATATGTACATATATATGTAGCTTTTTTTATTCTTATTTATACATATTAACAAAATATCAAAAAAGCATTGGCACAGCAGTATACGATGATAGGAAAATAGTTTGTGTTTATACGTGTATATTGTCCTCTGTAAGCAAATAGATTGTAGGGCATCTAACTTTTCAGTGATTGTTGAATGCTGTGACATCACTGTTTTCAGTATTTTATTATATCCAGAACAGTGGTGGACATTGGTGGCTGAATTGGTGTCTGAATTTAAAAAAATATACTTCACAGCATAATCATAGGATCATGAAATAGTTTGGCTTGAAAAGGGCCTTCAAAGATCATCCAGTCCAACACACCTGCCATAGGCAGAGACAACTGTCACTGGACCAGGTTGCTCAAAGCCCCATCCAACCTGACCTTGATCACTGTCAACGATGGGTCCTGTTCCAGTATCTATCTATCTATCTATCTTTATATTTTGAAAGTCTGTCATAAGGTCTCACCACAGCCTTCTCTTCTTCAAGTAAATAACCTCATCTCTCCAGCCTTTTTTCATAGGCAAAATGTTCCACTTCTTTCATCATTTTTGTGACTCTCCTCCAGATCCAGTTGAATTGGCCCAGGTATTTTCTTGAATCACTTCCCTTCAGCTGATGGTCTTGCCCACAATGCAGTTGACTTTCTGATATGCAAGTACACATTGGTGGATCATAATGAATGATCCACCAATACCCCCAGTTCCTAATCTGTAGGGTTTATCCCAATCAATTCATCTGCTAGTCTGTATTTATACAAGGTATGGCACCCAAACCAGGTGCAGGTTCTTGGTCTTAACCTGGCTGAACTTTAACCTAGGAACTTCACATGGGCCCAAAGTCTTTCAAGTCACTCTATAGGACATCTTGTCCCTCTAGCATACTTTTTTTGATATTTTGTCTGTAAAACCTTTTGCAGGGGCCATTTTAGTGGGATAGAAATGCAGGCTAACTCATGAATATTTGTTAAGAATGTTTTTCCTTTATATAAAAACTCAAGACTCAAAATATCTGAGCCAGCCAAATAATGCATGGAAATAAAAATAACTCAGTCATGCCTTTTCCTTCCTTTCCTTCTTATCCCATTACATGACATATCCACCAGTCACTGATTTGTAAGTATGACAGGAATATGCAAATATGCATGTATAAGTTCATTGAAACATGGGAAAATTTATAGCAAAATCCTAAGAAAATAAAAAGATTTTCCCTATGACAAATGTAAAGAATTTAGCCTTGTGGTTTGAATCTTTGCCCATCTGTGAGATAACGAGTAGGAGAAAAATACAAGCAAAGCAGGCCTAAACTTAAGAGTTACAAAGATAGTTTATTCACACACACACACACCAAAGATTGAAGAAAAGGAAGAAAAAAAATTGAAATATCAAAACACTTCCCCTCCTCCCCACAATCCACTCATTTTCCCACAAACAAAATCCATGCATTACTTTGGGAGAGGAGCCTCTCTTTCGACTTCTCATGGAGACCCACCACTAGAAAAACCCAGTCCTCCCACTGGCTTTCATGTCACAATCTACAACTGCCCGCAAATGCTGCATATTGTGCAATCCCATCAGCTAGTTTAGGATACTATTTTCAGAATGCTTCCTCTAGTATAAAACGAAAATTCTCTAAGTCCACACTTTGACCAGAATCAGCATTCCCCAAAACTACCAAGAAACAGTCCGTTCTCTCCATGGTGATCTCAAGAGACAGTCCAGCCAAATTGGCCAGTCCTCCATCCCTCCTTCCAACAGCTTTCCGCTTCTTCCATTCAGCTGTCTCTCTCCAATCACGGTGTCCATCCAGAGAAGAAGGAAGGGGTTAAAATCTTGTCCAAGCTTCTCTCAGCTTTCACAGCCCATGGTGTCACATTTCAAAGCTGCACTGGTGGGGAACCAAGGCCTAAGCTGAACTGGTGGCCCCACTACCACCACAGGCTGCCGCCGGTCACCACAGGGCCTGAGACACTGCCCAGCCGGCGTTCCTGCCAGCCACGGGGCCAGAGACACATCCCAGCCCTGCCCATCCCGGCTATCACACGGGTGCCCCCCGGGACACAGCCCAGGGCTGCGCCTGCCCAGCTGCCACCGCATTCCCGAGCAGCACACCAAGACACCACCTCCCTTCCCCCCCACCTCTGCTGGCAGCGGGGAGGGGGGGAGAAAGTGGGGGCTTCCACCATCCTGGCCAGGCCCAGCCGACTCTCCCCCAGCAGTGGGGAGAGTGGCAAGGGGCCCAGTCCACCCGGGGCTGCTTTCCCCACCGGGCTCCCGCAGCCCGGGATCACAGCCAGGCCAGGCCAGCTCCTCCCCTCATGGGAGAGAGGTGGTGAGGCCTGGCCAGCCCCCCGCCACTCCACGGCCCCAGCCACAGGGGTGGCCTCAGCTGTTACGTGCTTGGCTGGCCAGAAGGCAAAAGGGAAGGCTTCCTGGAGTCTCCGATATTTAACCTGTCTGTTCACGCAGACGTATTCAGAACTTCCTGGAAAGTAACTTCCTGGTCAAACCACAACAGCCTTCTACAGAACTTTTAGTTGGCACAGATATTCAGTGGTGTTTTTTGCAAACTAAGAGATTTTGCCAACATTAATTATTGTAGAATATTTTGTCCAAATTTTAACATTCCTGGAAATTGTAACCATTAGTTTTACTCCAAGGGAGATCACATCCTTTATTGTTATATGTCACTGAATAATAGAAAACCTCTTCCTAACTATGTCTTCTCTTTAATTTATGACTAAAGTTTAAATTATTAACCACCAACAATTTTGTTTTCTCTTTGTTAGAAAAGAATCATCCGTGTACGCATTTTGATAATGATGCTGATGGAAAAGGCAGATTTTTATTAATCATAATCTCTTGAGGTAAAGATAAACTGCTCTGTCTCTTTCTTACTCAACTAGTTACTTTCTGAAAAGATAGCATTCTGCCCGACTCTCAGCTGATGCTATTAAATTCCAGAAATTTTACAGTAGAATAATGTAACACTGATTTCTAACAGGACCCATCAGGTTTTGGTCTTCTATTGTTAATAGGATATAAAGACATCCACATACCCAGAGCTGAAATGTGTGCTACATATCCTCATTTATTAAATAGGATCACCTGGCCTTACAAAAAGACCTGACAAAAAATATTGGTTTTGAAGCAGTAATGTATTGACAGCTGCAGAGGATTTCTTTTTTCCAAATAGTGCTCCAGTGGTTGAACTATAACTGCTGTAGAGAAAACCACTAGCATTCAATATTCATAAAATTAAGGTTCAAAAATTCAAAAGTAAATCATTACCATGTTTACTTACTTTGGGTGGGATTTATAAGGAAATAAGGAGACCAGAGCTGGAATGAATGTGGTACATAAAGAACTAAACAAAATATTGAGACAAAAAAGACAAAAATGAGCAGATGAGAGGAATGTGTTGGAATGTGAAATCTAAATATGATTCTAAATACATGTCATTTGATGTGGAAACTGAATTACCTGGGGCAGATCAAAGCTTAGCCCAGATTCCCTACACCAAAGGAATAAATCTGAGGCCTTGGGAGGTGGGATGCTAATTGAATCACCCAAAATAACCTCCCTTGGTTCAAGATCTTAGACTTATAAGGTCAAACCCCTGCCCTGTAACCACGATGGGATACCTGCCCAGGTAAAACCTTATGAAATGCCAGGTTAACCACACCCCCTAGTCTTTGGATGCTACCTGTGGTCTGATGCATTAAATCATATCTATGAGCTATCCATTGTACTCATCTCGTTTATCAGCCATGTGCAACCCAGCCAAACCGGGAGTGGGGTCACAGGGAGTAACCTCCCTTGTGACAATATAAGATAATTCCACTGGTGGATCAAGGCAGATTACAGTTGATTAGAAAACAAATAAAGTCTAATTAAAGTGGAATAGAATAAATAATTTAAAAATACTTGAAAAATTTTCTGTGAATAAAATTATTGACAGTAACTTTACCATGAGTTACTGCAAATGAAATTGCTGATAGTTCATTTGATAAAGCTGTTAATGAAGATCACATCTTATGGTGAGAAATTTCATATATGATAGATTGAATTTAATTTCCTGAAAGTGTTACATATATTTTTTGTCATTTTTGTCACAAAAATTAAAATGCTAAGACATTGCTTAAAGTAAAAAAAAAAAAAAANAAAAAAAAAAAAATTTTTAAAAAAAAAAAAAAAAAAAAAAAAAAAAAAAAATTTCCCTAAGTGACCTGAAGAATTTCAAGATTTTCTCTAGGCTCCACATGTAGTTAAAGCAACCTAAAAGAATATTAGCAGTTTGAAGAAAATTACGTCAGAAGGTCTAGTAACCAGCAGTATGGGAAAAGAAGTCTGAGTTACTACTTACTTTTTCAAGGAAAATTAGAGGCTGCATGGAAGACCTTCACTTAATCCAATCTTTCCTTTTAAATTGTTAAGAAATAAAGTGAAAAATACTGAGACAAAATAGAAAAATAATTTTACATTTGAAGTTCAGTTAACTCTCCCCCCTTACATTTTCAAAAGGAAAGAAGGATTTGCTGAACGTAAGGAGAGTGAAGTACTTTAGGTAGGAATTTACCACTTTCATTTTTAGAATGCTTTTAGAGCATCTGCAAATGAACAAGCAAGCACAAAGCCCCATCTGCCTTTAAAAACAAATAACATGATGTTTATATTTTGAGCCTTTGTCACAAGAGAATAAACTAGATTTAGAACACAAAATAATTGACAAAGACTCACAGAGAAACATATTGCAAAAAACCCATTTATATTTACTTCAAATAACAAAGAGATCTAAAATCCAGAACAAATGAAGACTCTGAAAACTTTATTTCATTAAAATGAGAGTTCACTGAAACTATAACTACCTAACACAGGAAATTTAACAATTATTAAATTATTTAGAAGACTTTTTGTCAGACTTGTGAAGAGTTCGATCCTGACATATAGTTCCTTTTTTATTCTAGTAAACTAAAAGTTACTTGAAAAAGTAAAATAAAAAATTGTTTTATAGGATCTAAAAATTAACATTTAAAAAGAAATTATGAATGGTATAATTTTACAAGCCAGTTCTTCTCATCTTATTCTCTTCTTTTTTCAGTTAACCTGTAGAAATTGTCAGGATTTCAGCAGTTGTATTTAGTCTGAGATTGAAGGACACGTTGCTATCTTGGAAGGAAGTCCTGCTTCGTTCTACTTTCCTAGATAAGATGAATGACCTGTTAACTAAAGCCTACATATCAGGATATTGGTGGCCCATATATATTACAGATATACCAACTAATTGGACAAGCAAAATGTGAATTTCACAGTGACAGAAATGCAGAATTTTCACTTTAGGTTTAGTGAATGGAAGAGAATCACTCACATCTCTTACTTTGTTATTGATCATATGCATTCCCAAATAGATAAAGTTTATCTGTTTTCTTGAGGCTACCCAGGGCTATTAAATTATATATTTAATCCCCAGGGCTATTCATGGGGTTTGCTGCTAAGAAGACAGTATTTTTTCAAATTTTATTTGTCTTCACTTTTTCAGGCCAGTGTGCTCTGGGTGATAATGAAAAAATAGATTTAGGAGTACGTAGCAAAGAAACCACCTGATTAACTGCTTTTACAACATGCTTCGCAGGTAGTGGTTTTTTGCATATTAATATTCAAAAACAATTGTAGCGTGCATTATGAACATAAAGGAAGTGTCATAGTCAGTATAAATTTAACAAGCTGCTCCTTGACTGAATGTGACACTGTGCTCAGTCCGCAGTAAGACACTGGTTTTTGTTCTCACTGCTTGCCAAGAGTAGAGAGATATGTGTAGGGACTGCTGCTCATCTTTCTTGGGCATGCTGGCACCTGCTGATTCAGACATACCCACTTAGCATCACATGGGCCTTTCTCAGGACCTGATGAGCACTCTCTGTGTGTCTGCAATCTCTATACCCGCAACCCGCAAGAGGCTGCAGTGGCTTTCTCACTGGCCTACCTTGCAGTCACACTACAGGAGCTCAGGTCTGTGACTTGGGTCAGCCCATAAAAACTGAACCTTTTTTGGACATGATCTACATCGTGAGCTAGAAACAAAGACTAAGTCAGAAGGACCAAGAACTTAAACCCTCTGGGGAAAAGTTAGTCATCTTACAACATTTGGCTCCCACAGGAAACTAGGGGACACCCTTACACAAGTTTTTCACAAAGGTGTGTCAATCCAAAACACCTGGGTATCAGGTGAGGAAACTGTGACAAGAAATGATGCATAGTCTATTTAAAAAAAACAAACATATTATCTGGCTACGCTATTTTTTCCAAAATAAACCAGAAAATGTATATTTTGTTCATGTATAAATTGCTAACGAATAACTGTGATTTTGTCTCCAGCTTCATGAGAGTTACTGAAGAACTTTTATTAAATTGATGCAACTGCTAGCTTGTCATATGTTGCTAAAAAACAGCAGTGATAGATAACCATGTATACAGAAATTTCAGAAAATTAGTAAGTTAACAAGTCTAAAAAGCTGTTTAATTTTTCTGTATTTTAATAATAATTTATAATTATATTTCAAGGTTATTAAATTGAGTAATTTAATCAGTCTTCCATGTGGCATGTAGCAATGAAAATGTATTGGGTTTGCTTTGCCAGGTATTGGAATGGGAGCAGCTACAGGGGTGGCTTCTAAGGGAAGCTGCTAGAATGTTTCTCCATGTCCAACAGAGAAAATGCTAGCTGGCTCTAGGATGAACCCTCCATTAGACAAGGCCAAGCCAATGAAGAATGACAGTAATGCTCCTGTGTCCTGGTTTAAGGCAAATTTGGGAGGAAACCTCCAAATGAGGTGCCTCTAGAAATCAAATTCAAGTGGCCCTTCCCCCAGCTGGTCCAGGAAAAAAATTCCTTAGAGAAAAGTGGAAAAAACTATTTATTCAACAAGCAAAGTGTTCACAAGCATAAAAAGATGAATAATATTAAACAATAAAGCCTCTAGACTGTTCTGAAAAGAGATTACAAAATTGAGAAAGTCCTTGCTGTGGGGTGTAGCTCAGCTCACCCTGTCTCTTATCAGTCCCTCCAGCACCAGAAAATGCTGTCCTGGGCCCCGGTGGGCTGCAGGCATGAGCTCCAGGTGCTTTTCTGGGCTTTTTTTGGTCCAGAACAGGTTTAAACAGTTCCAAGAAAAAGAAGAAAAACCACAGTCCAGGGAACTTCTCTGCCTCAGCTAGCTAAAAGCTAACTAAAAACAAAGGAGAGCTCTCTCCCGCTGCCCATGCTGCAGACGACACAGTCCGGGAGAAGCAATGCAGGGGAGCAAGTGCAGTTTCTGAAAACAAACTCGGCACTTCTTTCCTCCCTTCACTCTCGGAACCAGTCTTAAAGGTGCAGAACTTAATATGCAGCATTAACAGAACAGACAATGGGGGATACGATCATCACAAAGACACCCCAGGACACTCTCTAATATATTTAAGAAGGAAAGATTATTACACAGATGTAATTGGGCTCAGAGAAGAGAGGAGTGAGAATATGTGAGAAGAAAACTCTGCAGACACCCAGGTGAGTGAGAAGGAGGGGCAGGAGGTGTTCCAGGTACCAGAAATATGATTCCTCCACAGCCCAGGGTGCAGCCCACTGTGAGACAGCTGTGCCCCTGCAGCCTGTGGAGGGGCATGGGGATGCAAAGATCCACCTGCAGCCCACAGAGGACTCCACACAAAAGAAGGCTGAGATCCTGTGTGAAGTCTGAACTGGAAGGTTGTGGCAGTGACCTGGGGACCCATGGTGAAAGAAACACACACTGGAGCAAGTTCCCTGTAGAATTTTTGACCCTGTGGATTCCCAGGCTGGAGTAGGCTGTTCTTGAAGGACTGAACCTTGTGGAAAGGGACACACTTGCAGCAGTTTGTGAAGAACTGTACCCCATGGGATGGACTTACATTGTACTTATCTCAACACATGCACCTTTTAATATATTTTCTCTTCCCTTTCCAGCTGAGAATCGTAGTGATAGAGAAGCTTTGGTGGGTGCCTGGCATCCAGACAGGGTCAAATCACTACAGGAAACTTTGAATTCAACATATTTTACTAAGAGTAGAAAGGACATATGCATCCAAACATATGAAGCATAATCATTTGTTCTTTAAAGGAAGTGAAAGGTAGTAGTGATTTAATAAATGTAACTATTTTATTAAGTTAGCCTTTTTGCTAAGGCTTCAATTCTCTGTTTAGGCAAAATATCTGTACTATTCCCTTTGCAAGACAAGGACAACAAGTCCTCCAAGTTATGGAGCTGTCATATATTAAGTACTCACTATTTCTAACTGGAACATTGTTAAGTACTTACTATTAGGTACATATTATTATTTTTTATTGTTAACTAGAGGGCACCATCTGTATTTCCTTTAAGTGATTAAGAAGAACCCCATTAATTTAGTTTTATTGTATCTCAGGTATCATGACATCTATGTATTATCTATAATTTCTACACTTTGTTTGTATTGATTCTTTTATTGTGTCTTCTGATTCTCTAGATAGAGAATTCCAATTTCATTAGGTTCCTTTCTAATCAGAAGCCTCCATTATTCTAATTTTCCCTTTTGTGTCATATTTTTTACTGTTATGCTTAATTTTTTTACTATGAGGTGACCAGAACTGTATCTGTATTCAAAAAACCCCCAAACACTTAGAATAGTTGATTGAATTTTCATGAGATGTGCTGTGTTTCAAGGTAAATACATAGATCTTCATAACCCATCATTGTGAGACATGAATTTATGTGAACAGAGGGTAAAATATTTCTGAAGATTCAGCTATCAGCAGTTAATGAACTATTCATGACTATTATAAGATTGTTCTTCAGCCCTGTTCTCCTGGCATTAGCAGTATAACTCACATGGACACTAATGTTATAAGATTGTGCTGCAAACATGTCTCTATTTAGACTATTTTTTTGATTGTAAAAGTACACAATATCACAGAATCGTAGAATATCTCAAGATGGAAGGGACCCACAAGGATCACTGAATCCAACTCCTTGACCCTCGCAAGACTGTCAAAACATCAACCATATGACTAAAAGCATCATCCGGATGGAAGTCTAACAAGTTTTTGGTTTTATCCCCTTCCTTGGAGAGCCTGTTTCAAACAACCACCTTGTCAGTGAAGAATTCTTTCTATTGCCCAGTCTGAACATTCCCTCTCAGCTTCATTCCATTTCCTTGTGTCCTATTGCTGGTCACCTGAGAGAGGAGATCATCACCTCCTCAACCACTTACCTTGTTGAGGAAACTGTAGACTGAGATGCATGGCCTTGCACTTGGCTTTGATGAAACTCATTAATTTTCTGTGTGCCCAGTTCTGGAGCTTGTGACTCAGCTTCCTGTCATCTGCAAAATTCTTGTGACTGCACTGGATCCCATTCTCTATGTCATTAAAGCAGTTATTAAACAGTACTGGTCCTAGCACAGACCCCTGCTTATCACCAATCTCCATCCAGAACCTTCAAAAGCGGATTCCATGGGGACCTTTCAAAGTAGTTCCTTAAGCAGCCCAGGGTCTGCTCTTTCCATATCCAGGCCCAAAGTTTTGCTGGAAGTTTTCGTCCTAGAGCCAACAATTTGAAACTTAAATATTTTATGGTCACTGTGACCAAGACAGCCACCAGCCTACATTTTGCCCTCTCTGTTTGCAAGCAACAAGTATGGGAACAACAAACCTGTCCTAGCTGTTTCCCTTAGTACTTGCTCCAAAAAGTTACTCTCAACTTTTTTCAGAAATTCCCTGGACTTTTTTTGTCAGCTGTGTGATATTCTCAGCTGATGCCTGAGAAGCTGAAATCACTCATAGAAAAAAGTGCAGGTGGTCTTTACATACTCCTTAATTCCTTGAGGAAAAATGCATCAATTCATCATCCTGGATGGATGGTTGACAGCATAGTCCCCACAACAATATGTGTTTATTTCCTTTCACCTTCATGTCTACCCAGAGGCTCTTGGGTGTTTCACTGCCAACTGCAAATGCCATACAATCCCATCCCTTCCCTACACACAGCTCCACCCTGCCACCTCACCAGCCACACCCATCCCTCCTGAAGAGCCTGAAACCATCTCTCATGACACACCCGTCGCATGACTCATGTCAGTAAAACTCAGGTTTTGCTTATGACAATGGTGTCATAGACATGGGACTAGGAAAAAAAATTCTGGTTCCTCTTTTTTTTTTTAATGTGCCCCAGTGTACACAGCACATCATGAAGCAGACTGAAGGACTCCACACCATCCATCAAACACCAGTGTGCTGCCCTCAGGCTTATCTTAGAGAGCCTAGTTTCATGCCTTTTCCCTTCAATACAGTTAAAATTTCTGTTAATGAATCCTAACTCCTGTGCAAAGATCCTTTGTCCTTTGTGTACTCTCTTGTGAGCAGGCCTGATGTCCTGTAGATCAACAGTGACCAAAACTCCAAAAGTTTTGCTGGTGAAACAAGTCAGAGAGACAGATATTGATTTGCTGTGTCCTTTAGAATCTTCCATTATCACTCCCTGCAACTCAAAGGATAGAGGAGAACACTAATTATGTTCCTGACCTTTTAGTAAACCTTTGTCAGTGAAAACAAATTTTTATCGGTTCGGTATCTAATTAATAATTTCAATATCTGCTTTTAATTACTTAACTGAATGCCTCATGTTAAATTAAGCATAAGTATGTCAATGGGTTTTGATTAACAAGGTTAAGAATTTAAAGAGAATGCATCTTCTTTTTGTAGGTAGTTTCCCACTGGAATTACACAGAGTTGTGAATGACAGTTTCTCCTCTCTCTCCTTATCTCTGGATAACAATGTTTATCAAGACTGCCTCGGATGTCAAGGAAGACTTGCCAAAATATATTTTTGTTTAAACACATATTTAAAATCTTCTCCAGAGGAGGCATCTATGTGAATATAATAAAATTACTAAAACCTGAAAACACACTGAAAATGCCTGTGTACTTGTAGTAGATTAAAAAACAGTGTTGGTAAATCATATCAATAGTATTCAGAAAATAAGAGTTAGTTAAAAAGGCAAAGCATAGGAAAATTAGGGGCAATCACAATTCTTATTAATGATCAATTAAATACTGCTGTAAATATACAGTGAGAAAAATGTTTTTAACCAAAATAAAATTTATACTATCTGACTAGAGTGCCAGCCCCCTTCTCCAGCTCCTCAAGTCCCTCTGCCTGGCAGCAGCACAATCCTCCCATCCACGAACCTTCTGCGCCAGGTGTGTGCCCTCTGCCCCCTGTCTGAGGGGACCCTCAGCCCACCTCCTGCATCACCCAATGGCAACAGCACATGCAGAGGACAGCACAGGGCAGGCAGGCCTGTGCCTTGCTACCAGGCAACCTGTCCCCAAGGCCTCCCCAGCTCGGGGGAGAGCCACAGCACTTTTGGCCACGATCCACACAGTGCTGCTCCTTTGCATGCCCCTAAGCCTGAGTCAAGGCTGTCCAAAGGGTCCCAGTGTGAATTAGGATGTCCAATCTCTTCAGAGTGCTGGTGGGGCGTGTCCATCAGAATGGGCTGTACTGTGGCCTCAGTTGCTGGACAGTCCCTAGCCAACCTCCTTTGGCAGCACACTGGCGGTGTTCATGGTGCTCTCACAGGTGGCAAGAAGTTCCGTCTGGCTCTGGAGGCCAAGGCTAAAACTCAGGGGGGCCCTTGATGGGCAGGTGATTTGCCCATGCTCAGTCCCAAAAAACAGGACATGAGATAGGCCTAGAAGCATGGACGAGTTTGGGTTGGGCTGTCCCGAAAGAAGAGAGATGCCCTCTTGTACTGGGGCTTTCTTTCCTTTGCCCACTTTCCCAATGGCAATTGGAGCTTTCCTTAGCAGGCCCTTGTAGCGCCTTCTCCCCAAACATGTGGCTCCGCCGCCTGGCCAAACCCTTTTGTGGTTTCTTGGCCTGTCTTTACACAAGTGGGAGATCGGCTGGGCACATCTGCCTGTTTTCCTCCAGCCCTCATGAACATTCCTTGCCAAAACCCTCCTGGATCCTAAGGCAGGCATCTGCTAATTGCCCCCAATGACACCAACCAACACCCCTTTCAGTTCCAAAGTTCACTGATTGCACCTTGCTCCAGAGGCGCTGCCCAGAGAGAATTGCACCAAAGGCAGCTTGAGTTGAAAAAGGAAATGTATTACAGCTTGTATTACAGCTTGTTCTACCGGTGCTTCTTACAGACAATTACAAGTTCTGTTACAAGCTTACCACAGAGTTTTTACAGCTCTGCTGACTATTTGGAAAGATACAACTATCGTTTGCAGTTCACACCATCTAATGTCTGACAGCTTACAAAGTGACACCTATACAGATACATGTTTGGGCAGACAGACAAACATAAATAGCACTGCCTGAATACCCACAGAACTTGAACAAAACTGTACAACGCGATGCATGTTTACATAGAAATTCATACTCAGATGAACATAATCTGTGGTGTGTAAATATATTGACATCTGTATAAAAATGGCTATATACAGCACAAAATGACACAGAACTAGACAAATACCAAAGTACCCATTGACATTTCTGTACCCCTGTAACGAAAGACATAGAACTGTACAGCTATGCAACTTGATATCTACTGAAATAGAACCGGAGACAGAGACATAACTATATACCGGCACAATGGTAACCCGGTATATATAGGGGTAGGACAAGATACAGATGGAATGCGGCTGGCCCACCTCCCCCTGGTCCCCCTCGGTTGCTTGGTCCCACACAGAACAGCCCTTCTGGAAACATCGAGCAGGTGGAGATCTAGGAAACAAAGGGAGCACTGAGTCGCTTGCAGCCAGCCCTCAGCCCCGCCGCAGCCTCAGCACACCCACAACCTCCCCAGTCCTTCCCAAGCTTCCTAGCCCATCAGTCCCCCCAGTGCTGCCCTGAGCGTCCCCAGTGTCCTGAGCCCCGCCAACCCTCTCAGCCCGTGCCTCTTCCCTGCCCACCCAGGCTCCCCCAGAGCCCTCAGCTCCACTGCTTGCCCTCAGCCTCCACCGCCTCACTATCCTCTCAGTGCCGCAGGCACCAGCAGCACCACAGCAGCAGCAGGGTTCCTTCAGAGGCGCTGTCCCCTGTGGAGCCTCGGTGCCATCAGCCTTACGGGCCCTTCAGCGGCTCCCCCTTGAGCCCCGTGGCTCCAGAGGGAGACGGTGCCTGGTGCCACCGGCACTTCCCGCCGCTCCTGCCAGGTGCGGGCAGCCGGGACCTGAGGCTCAAACTGGTGCTCAGCCCGGCCTGCCTGCTAGCCCGCACCCCAGCATGGCCAGAGGGGACGGGGGTGGCACGGCGCACAAGGCAAGAAGGCACAGAGGCAGCAGAGAGGGGGAAGAGGGGAAAAAGCAGCACCTCCCTCTCCCAATAGCCGTGGAGCTAGAACTTTTGAAATAGAAGCCTTGAGGTTGGAACCTTTCATAAGTGTAGCTCAAAAGACAGCTACACCAAGAAGTAGAGAGAGGGGCATTACAGCTGCCCCATCTTCACAGCGTCTCCCTCGGCTGCTTTCTCCCGTGCACAGCACTCCTGCTGCAGAGGTACAGCACATGGCTGTGTCACAAGCCAAGGCTGCAGAGGAGCTCTTGCCAAGCCCTGGCCAGCAGCAGACCTTGTCAGCACTTGCCAGCACCTTGGGCTGACTTAGAGCAGTGTGGAGAGAAAGGCGGCCAGCAGAGCCTGGCACCTGTACCTGGGCTTCCTGGCCTACTGCAGCCTTCCTCATTGTTGGCGTCTCCTGCCATCCCTCTTCCTCTTCTTCCTCTTGGGCTGGTATTCTCCGTCTTCAGCCCAGGCCTCTTCTTGCCTTCATTTCCTGCTGCGTTCCTCTGTCTGGGGGTAGCCTGCAAGCCTTGATTGGATTAGATGGGCAAAACCAGGAGGCGTGAGCTGAGTCCCTTCTTGTTGGAGCCAATGCAAGCACCTGCTCATCTCATTGAGACCTGCTCAACTCAGGTAGGCTCGTCAGGGCTTTGACCTTATTCAGGGCCTCTGTGGAGCTTTTGTTCTCTGTCTGGAAGCAAATCTGGAGGTGCCTAAAGCAGAAATTCTGGAGGTAAGAGGTGGCACGAGACAGCTTGGAGAAGTTAACACAGCAACAACAAAAATGCCCCCTTACTTCCCCACAGCAGACGCTGCTTTGCCATCAGCCCCCTTTCACATAGTCCAGTAGTCCCCAAAGAGAGTGGAGGGAGCTGGCATAAGCCATCATCAGAGAA
>WAAE01008338.1:0-43353 GCA_013400495.1 Nicator chloris
TAAAAATCAATATATTGACAGAGGCATCAAAGTTATATGGACGTTTCCTGCAGCATCTTAAAATTCAGTTGATAAATTTATTAAATAAAAAGTGGAGAGCAATTTAGAGATTGCGCTTTAAAGAACAGGAAAAATATATGTACTACAGTGAATATGGACTTGAATAAGTTTTCTAAACGGAAGGGAGAGCTTTATTACCTTACTTCTTTAGAAATATATCTAAAGTGCTAAAATAAGTAGGTGCCTTGCATACCACTTTGGATGTATGTTTGGGTGTGCATTTTAGAAACAGCGTACAATTCCCAAATTCTGTTTTCAGACAACTTTATTTCTCCACATGCTGTGTAAATGATGCAGCTACTTTTTGTAAGAAAGACTTCACTTACATAAATACCTACCGTGACCAGAGTAAGCTTTCCCCTATTTTAATCATCAAAGATAACTCAGTGAATGCTTTTAACTAATAATAAGCACTTCTGCATATTCAAATGAATCAGTAATGGATTTTACAGTAACTACTAGAAATAGTTTTGAAATCTTTGAGAATATGTTTGCACACCAGCCCTCAGTCATAAGCTACCTAAAACATAAACTATTGTCAGTTTAATCATAGACACCATAGATGGGTACTCTATTTGTAATTTCTAAACATTAAACTTCTGTACTAGGTTTTCTCGTGTACCAGGCACGAACTGCTCTGAAGACCAGCATTTGTTTTTGGACAGATGATGTTTACCACAGGCTCTTAAGGAATCTTCAATTTTAGGTAACAGCAACTCTAAAGAGACTTGCCTTGAAGAAACTACTGGGTATTTGAGTGCAAAATACTATTCCTTTTCAGGTCTTATGCTAAGCATAAAACCTAAGGAGCTTACATCACCAGGCACTCCTGCAAAGTTCAGCTAAAACCAGCCAGTTTTGAGTAACAACATAACTAGATCTGAAAGGGCTACATTTTAGAAACAATGTCTTCACTGAAATCACACCATTTATGCTTAGGCTTTTTCGCTTTACAGACACTTCGAGATGGATGAGGGAGCAGGAAGAACCAAACAATGAGAAAACCAACTATTTTGTTTACTTCTGACAACCTTGAAACTTCAGGCACAGCTATATTGTCCCGATTTATTTTAGCATTGAACTGCACACTTGACTCTAAATATCCAATTAATCTCCTGTCTCTCTGCCCCTTCCTCCCCCATGGAAACTCCAATGATGGAAAAGTACATTTTCACATTAAAAAAAAAAAATATAGTGATTCTCATTTGATCAGGCAGAACTATTTTTTTCTCAGACATTGCTGATGCATTCTTTCTTGCACAGGTGAAATTTCACAAATCAAATAAAATGCTTTCACAAGAGCAAGAGAAAAATGTTTCTGCAGAAGCTTACTGTAAAAGTTCCTGGAAAGGGACACTGAATTCATTAGGCTTTCTGAATACATAAGACAGTTTAAGTAGAGATCTTTACCTTCTTAGTACAGAAAAAATATTCCGAGCAATTTGAGTGGAGCTGGACAAAAAGTTGAGGAGAGATTATTTGGCATCACACTCTTTTGGAAAGATTTAATGTTGGAAAGATGGCTGATGTGACAGAAGTTTTCCTCCCTTTCCATCACCATAAAGAACGGAGAAGACAACTGCAGTATGCAGTTGACTTACCCAGGAAAAGCTGAAACCCTCACACTTCAAATGATCTTTGTCTTTTAACCTTCATTCCTGCAAACAGGGTTGGCAACTTCTCTTCAGGTAGATTTTCGAAAACCTATCATTTCCCAAAACACCAAGCAGGTGGCATACTCCAAATAACGGAGAAAGTAGTGACAACTACAAGACCCACCAGTGGGAGTACCTGCAGCTCAGTGAAGCCACAGAAATCCTGCTCAACCCTCTCCCCATGAGTAAATTCTCATGCTAGCACAGATCCCATCTGGAATGATCCCCTTACATAGCCACGGCCTTTTCCACAGAAATGACCAGAGTAAAACTGCCTCCACCAGTGAGGGATGCTGTCCTCCAGTCCATCCAGCAGTCTCATACTTGCTCCCCTCTCCAAATCTAGTCCTTGGCAGGAGCTCCCAGCTCTGACCAGCCTCCTCCCACCCCTACTAGCAGAGTCTGGATAGATAGGAATTAAGCAGCAGGCAGAAAGCCATCTACTTTTCAGTATAACCTTTGCATCAGACAACTAATGCTAGTTGTCTACTAGCTAGTTGCTAGTTGTCTCACTTGCTACCATGAGTCCATCAGGACAAGCTGGCACCATGGAACTGCTAAGCCCTGCCACTTTCATACAGATTGGTCAAGAAGACAGAGAAGGCATTAAACCCTTGACTCCTCTTCCTGAAGGCAGGGTACAGCTCATCAGCCATTTGGTGGCTATCCCTAATTTAGCTATCTTCTACCTATCTTCTGTCTATAGATAGATCTTCTATCTGTCTTTGCCATGTGGTTCTCTGACTACTTATATTTCTGCTGTTCTCAAAAAACATTCATGCTTTATGAGGTGTATGATCATATGACACCTGTAATCTTTCCATTATGGTATTTAAGGTTCTCTTTTATCTCCATTCTGTTAATTGCTTTGCTAAAATTTCATTTAATTTCAGCAAATTGAAACATTGCTATCATACTCTAATAGCTACAGAAGTTTGATGGATATATTTAGGAGTAAGAAATTAGTGCTGTAACAGAATTCGAACATGAATCTGTCTTCACAGGTACTGTCTACTGAGATTGTATTCTTGTTTTTCATTCAGAAATTGTATCTTCCTTTCCCCCTTATGAGTGAAAAATCATCTCTGAGCTTATTTTCTACCACAACTAGGACCAAATCTTATGGCTTTGAGTAGTTGTTTTTTTTTTTTTTTTTAATTAAATAATTGGAAAGATGAAACAGTAATGTCACCTTTACAATTACATGACATTTTTACTCGTCTACCTGTTCCTAGTCTCTCATCCACCTGCATGGCAGGAAATGAAGGGATAAAGCCAGTTGTTTCTTTAATGGAATTTTAATTATTATTTGAATTTCATTTTCATTATCTGTTAAACATGAAAAGTGTTTGGTTCCCCTTGTGATATGAGGGAAGGGGACAGAGACTTTAAAAGAGAATGATCGGTAATGAAGTATTGCTTAGAATTCAGTGATTAAGATTCTTATCCTACATTTTATGACATTATGTACATAATGAAATAGATGACTGCTAAGAACTTAATAAACAAACTTTTAAGACCAGCAGGCATTTGCAAAATATATGCAATCTTATGACAGCTTTCTTGATCCAAACTTAATTATTAGGGACAATGTGACTTAGAGGGGAACGTGATTTTCATTGAAACTGTCAAATATGGTGTATTTCAATCTCATAATATGCATGAGATTAAAAAACACTAGAGCAAGGTGATTTTAACATGTTTCCTGTAATGTAAGGTGTCAACCTTTCTGAAGTTCTCTTATGTTGATAATAGAAAAAACCTAATTAAGACACAACAGATAGTTATAATAGGCAAGATATTGCCCATTCCTTTCATGGATACCAGATCTAATCTTACCAGCTAAATGAAACATCCTCAGATGTGCCAAAAAGCAGTAATTAAGTCATAGCATTCATAAAAGCCAAACAGTCAGATGCCAGTGCGAACTATTTATGTGAATTAATATTCTTATTACTGATTAGCTCTCCCAGGTGTTCAGAATGCAGCCTTCAGGATCATATTCACTGCTCTATTCTTACATATTTTGGCATCTAGAACACTTGCAAGAACCAGTATTTTGCACATATAGCATGGCTGCCTTCTGAGCACTTAAAAGAGCTAATAAAATTAGTCTGACTAGGCCACTAAAAAGAATAAATGTACTCTGGCAGTTCTGCAGATAGAATTTAAATCACCTACATTATTTCCCCCAGGAAGATATGCTGTTTCTGGGCCAGAAGTTCCATATCCTCTGATTTTCAATTTTGTACCTGAAACCCAAGGCCATCTTTCTCTATAAATAAACTACTAATACAGCACAAAGCTTGCACTAGTTGCAATTTAAACACATTTTTGTAATTCACAAATGGAAATTCCCACCCCTTCAATCTTCTGTCTTTTGTACACCCAGAAAGAGAAAGAAAAATCCAGCATTCCTTCTGGACAATCACAGGTAGATTCAACCCTTTCTTCTCCTGGGGCTCTTGATAAGAACCTTTGATTGGCATTTGATTTACTTTTCCTCCTATTTTCTTTTAATGCCTTTTTTCTCATGAAACAAAGGAGAAAGAGAGGATGAGTAGGCTGTTGTCGAGAGCTACACAGATGCAGCTCTGAACAAGAGCAGCTGCAATAAGAAAAAAAAAAAGAAAGCAACTTAGAAATTGAGAGCATGTTTACAGTAAGTATGTCTGTAAGAAATGTGTACCTGTCTCTGTGGGTGGGTAGGTATCAGGGTGAAATCAGTTCCCCAGGGAGCCTGCTAGTAAACCTTATATTAAATATACTTTAGCTTTCTTAAAACTCCATGAAGTCTAAATGGTCTCTAACTCACATAGCTCAGAAAGCCTGCTAGGATTAAAACAAAAACATATAACTTTTCAAATAGAGGAAACTTTTGAGTTTTCTAGGGATAACTGAAGAGAACCACAGTCACTCCTCAGCTGCCTCTTTGCCACGGGAGTTATCTTGTTCTGCTGGCCTGGCTGCAGCATCTCCCATAACAGTCCAATACCTTCTACATTCTATTACTAAATTGAATTTTCTCTGTGACAAGAGCAATGCGTGTTGCTGGGTTTACCCCAGCCAGCAACCAAACACACACAGCCATTCACTCAGTCCCCCACCAGCAGGATCAAAGAGAGCATCACAAGGCTAAAAGCTATAAAACTTGTGGGTTGAAGAAACGACCAGTTTAATAGGGAAACAAAAGCCACACACACAAGCAAAGCAAAACAAAAAATTCCTTCAGTGCTTCCAATGCAGGTGTTCAGCCATCTCCAGGACAGNAAAATGGAATTCTCTCTTCAATTCCACTCCTGTTACCTGTAACACATCTTGGGTAAGTCTTGTAGAGCTTCTCTATGTACCAAACCACAACCATCTGAGAAACTACACCCTCATTCCAGGCACCTTTGATTTCCACTGGTTATCCTTCCAGTGGGAGCAGATTCTGATTGAGGCTGTCTGCTTGCATGTTCTTGATCAGACCAGATCATGGTCACCCATAGATTTACTGAAGGCAGTTTCATTCAGATAATTTTGCTCTAGCTTGTCACACAAGAAGCAAGTTGTCATGGTTTTTGGGCTTGGTTGCCTTTTTGGTTTTGTTTTTATTAAACTAATTATATAACTTACTGCAAGTAACTTGTTTTGATCTTATAGTTCAATTAATAATTAATCAGCAGGTTCTGTGCCAAGAGACCAGGTCTCTCTGCCCTTTCCTCAGCCCCAGCTCATTTCCCATCTGTATGCAAGCAAACCAAGTAAAACCAAAACAGAAATCTCATACAAATGCAATGACAAATGAGAAACAAGGCTGGAATGTGACTACTTCTTCTGGAAGCGTATCAGTATACCAAATTTGAAAAGAGATTAAGCCAGAGAAGCACCAGGTAGCAAATTGGAAGATCATGAAATCTGGATCTGTCAGTGACAAGCTTTCTATTAAAGTCACAGCTCCATGCTGTACTCTTCCCTTCTCATTATTTTTACTTTAAATTATAAAAATCTCAAATTTATTTTTTTAATTGAAAAAAACACCAAACTTGTTATAGAAAAGAATCAGAGAGGTTCACATCTCCTGGGGGGTTTATGACCTTGAGAAAGCCACCCAACAATTTCATGTCTGCGTAACAGAGCATGGCAGCCTATCTGCACTGTACATACATTGTTGCAGTGCTTTTTAAAATACTCAAGAATTTCACACATTTAATAAAGACTGACAAATATACGATTCATTCCGTAGGTCATCTGCTACACAGATGTATTTTCCATCCCTTCTCTGAACAACTTTCTTTTATTAAAACAAGGTCATTTTGGATTATCAAATTCTACTCTGTATTACCAAATCTTCTCCCTTGAAATTATAATCGATCCATGATCCTCTCATCTATTTATGTGTTCACAGCATTTTTCACACAACTCTAAAATTAAACAAAGAAAGCAGCCATATCCCATCTCTGTGGGAAGACTGCACAGATCTTGTACAAAACTGTAGATCCATGTTCAAATACCAAGAATCCAGTGTTACACAGACTCAGTGAGATGACAGCTGCCATACAAACAATACTATCCTTACAAGCAAATCATTCTGCTAAGGCTGCAGCATTGTCATATTCTTCAGTAAGTGATTAGGAGTTCAGAGTTTTTAAAATCTATTTTGTAGTGATTTTGCCAACTAGACTCTTACAGTGCTTTTAAATAAATTTACAGTTAAAACTGTAGCTTAAGTGTCAGTGATTTCTGTGTTTCTTTGAATTGCAGTTGTTTCTATCACCACGATGCCTGTGAACACTAATTTTCATGCCAAACGGATTTAACATCAGAAATGCTTATCACCCTTTGTCAAGAGCATTGAGAGAGTTCTTTTTTGATCAACAGTGTAACAAGGGGCGATCAACCTAATCTGCAAGAGGCTCCTAATAACACCACTGGGGACAAAGCTGTGCTGCTGTATTTCCTAATCACAGTAGGAAACACAATCAGCTCACTATAAAAATCCCAACAAGCCTCCAAATCCTTACTTTTAAAAATTCAATTGCCTAAAGGACTGTGAAGGAGTAAGAGTCAATCTACAAGAAGCTTGTTTGACAAAGTAAAATTTCCCATGATGCTCATCTTTTTCACATCTTTTTGCAATGGCACAAGAGGAATCCTCTGTTTCTATTAGCAGGGTTTCTCATCAGGTACTATAGAAGGATTTTTATTTAAAAACACAACTAACATTAACCGTCACATCACAGACCGCATTTGAACCCTCTTTTAGGTATAATATTTATAAAGGAGAGATTTTTCCGGTGTTAGCCATGTGATATTTTGTGCAGTAGCATTGAGCTGTAGGAGTTGATATCACAGAGACAAAACTAACTCAAGAAGACAAAATTATCAATGTGCTGTTGTTTAAGAAAGGAAACAAACAAAAAACCACCCCAAATCACCATACAACCAGATGGAAAGAGCTGCTTGATAAACTGAACTCTTGCAGGGCATACAAAGATGACTTCTGTTGATTGAACCTAACAAGGGGCCAGTTCTTTAAACATCTTGGTTGCAAACATTTTGGTTTTGCTGCCAAACGCTCTGTTTTGCTCCACAGTATAATGCTGCATTAACCACAGTGTGACAGTAAGGTGGGTTTCTTCCACCCCTTATAACAGCCACATACAAAGAAATGAAGGTGTTACTTGATTCACATAAAGGAACAGAACTTCCTTAACCCAAGTTCCTTGAGCCATTCTTAAGCCTAACTTTATCTTATGAAAACTAAAGCTCAACTGGAACAGAAAACCAAAAAACCCCAAAACTGATAAGGCTGGTATGGCTGAAAAGTATAAAAAGTAGCACAGAAGAGCTTATGTATATTTTATACCCGCAGGGACATCCTTTCAGATGAACCCTTTGATGAATTTCCCTGGCAGCATTGTAAGTTGTAGAATGTAGAAAAGTCAGGTTACAAGTATCTCTTCTACATTAATCTGCCTTTAGACTAATGCAGGTACAAAGAAGAATATTAGTCACGTTGATTAGGATGGTAATTTGAATTAATACTTCAGTCACTGAACTATAGGTCAGTCCTCTATGTGCACACAGGATGCTTTGGAATGGTCCTGAGGAAGAGTCAATCCTTCATTAGCGGGGAGACTAGTGGCATGGTCCATCTGACATTGTCCAGCCATCTGTCCAGCCATTCACGCATTTTTAATTGGACACCTCAGAAAGCCTGGAACTGCAGGGCTCAGGCTCCCTTTCACTCTTGCTGGGTGAAATAATAAGCCCCAAACTTCTGGCCCACAAGAGCCTACACAATCACCAGACACAGAGAAGATGTGCCTCATTTGCTTCTGACCTTTTAGGCCAAGTGACTGTTTCTTGACTACTTCTTTCTCTGCCATTAGGCTCACACTGCCATTAAATGCCACCTTTGCTAGCAGTCACCTCTTTTTTACCTTTCTCCTGACAAACTATCCACAGCCTGAAGCACAAAGGCACCTGACAAATTGGTCAGCTGCACTCAAGTTCACATCCCCACGTTTAGTTATTTTTTTAAACTGCCAGTAGAGACTTCCCAGTCTGAGGGAATGAAGCTGCTGCAATTGGGCAGTCAAACATAAATGCATCACAGAAGAACATTTAATGTCCTTTAAATCACAATCATAAGCCAATTTAAACTAAAACTGGTGAGGGAAGCACTTGCTTAGATTCCGTTTCGCCTTTCTGCACCCTTCTGAATGCTCTTTCAAGGTAACTACATCACAAAGCCTGCTTGCACTGTTGCTTTGAATGATTCATAGAGGTGAGCAGGACATTCTTATGTACAAGTAATTATGATTTCTATAAGCCACAAAATAAATGTATGAATGCACGAGAAGAGGGCTTGAATAATGATGGACACTTACATCTCATCTCCTTGTGCCAGAAGAGACACTAAATTTTCTTAGTCTACCATTTATGTTTCCAGACTTAAAGCTCTTGGTGTACAGGCACCCAGTGGGGAAAAAAAACATAAAACAGAAAAAAAAAGGAACTAATTTCCTTATGAGATGAGAAGGACTCTATAGATAGAAAATAAAGAACTATACAAAGGAGTATTTAACACTTTACATTTCCCATCAAATAATATAATGTATTTGTGTGTTTGTATATTTGTATATAAAATTGTCATGTTATCTTTCCATTTCTAGAAGCAAAAAAAATTTCATTATAATACAGAGAACTGAAGCACCACACAGTACCAGTGACTTCTCTGTTTAATGCTGTAATGAAATGAAAGCTATCTTAAAACATAATAAATACTCATCAGATGCCACTTCTTTATTTAAAGAGGAATTATATTTCCCTACACCACACTGTGAAGGGGGAAATCTGTTTGCAGAGTGGGCTTCACTTCCCAGTGCGGCAGCAAAGGAGTTGCAGAATTCTTCTTCTGAGTGGGAATATTAGCTCTTTGAGTAAGACACAGGTCAGTGAGGATTTACTAACAACTGGGAATTGAAGCCAGGAGAAGCAGGATCAGTTCCCCAGCCTGAGACCAGGACAGCGTGCAGGGTCACCAATACAAATACCTCAAGCCTCTTCCTGTGAAAGGAAGATAACACCTCTCCACCCTACAGGAGTGTTAAAGGGATTAGTGTTTGCAAAAGCCTCTGCACCTCAGAATTAATTAATATTTATCATGATCAGTCCCATCAAATTTGCATGCTGAAGACATCTAGTTAACATGTGAGTAGCATTTATATGACTGTGGTACTGATACATAAAAAAATGACAGCTTCATAACATTTGTTAATTTTTCCCCAATTAATTTCATTTACTCTAAGGACCTCTTTCTGTCTAAGAGGTGCACAACGCTTTATAAAATAGATTAAACCCAATATAATGCTGACTTAATTTATGGACAGCTATTTCTATGGGGGGTTTTTTTTGTCATGATAAGGAATTATCATTTTGCTAACAAATTTGCATTCATCCTCACACATCACTATGGATAATTATGGAAATGAAGAGTACTGAAATCAATCATTCTGGGTTGTAGAAGGAAAGAGGATAAAGATATTTAAAAGAGCAAACTGAAGCAAAAGGCCTAAAGAATTCATAACTTAAAAGCCTATATATATTATGCATTCAAAACGTTTATTAACATGGCAATAAACATCAAAAACACAAACTTGCAATTGAAGGACCATCCTCAAGAATACAGCAAAGCATAAAGCAAAATACTGAAGCTACAAGAAGCCACAAGTACCATTCTGACCATTTCTAAATCTGACAAATACCTCACTATCACAGCTCAAGGCTTTGCTGCTTACAGCTGGGGTGACCAAAGGATGCAGATTATGATCTGCTTGCTTCATACCAATCACAAGAATGTCTTGAAGTATTTGGAAATTCCATGGTACAGAAAAACAGTTTCTTGTCCAAATTTAATTGTGTATTGATATGACAACTCTCATTTAAGTGGTCAGGTTGGACAAAAACCCTCCTCCCAGTGCTGCTCAGCAAGCAGAGCTCACTACGGACAAAGCAGCAAACTCAGAATTGCCTGCACAAAGATGCCAGCCTATTAAGCTTGCAACTGCAGGAACATTTCTATCCAAAGAGATTGAAGATTTGACCGAAGAAAACTGACCTAGAGGAATCCAAACAATCCCTGAGAAATATTAGTAAGTCAACTTTATAGTCCAAGTTCCCCTCTCACACAGTATCCCAACTTTTTCCTACTTCACATCTGCAATACAAGAATGAAAGCAATATTCAGTATCTCAAAACTTTTTCTTTCATAGTACTAAAAAATTGTTAATTCATGTGTGTGAATATCCTACATACTGTATCACTGGCATGTGTTACACGACACTAGCTGCTTTATTTTAAACTTCACTGTCACCAGTTTTCTTATTAGATTTTTCCCGTGGTTTCCATTGCAGTGTTTTTCTATGATACATAATTATACTCTGCAGATTTCCAGTTAGTCTGTGTTTCCTAAGCATTTTAAATTTGAGGCAGACTTACCAGTCTGAGAAAATGGTGAGGACTTAGGTATTGTAGTGAAGAACAAACAAAAAACTTCGGGAAATATCTTTGTTTCATGTTGTCTGTAAAAACTATTTCATCTTCATTCCTAAATTTTCCCTTGGTTCAGCTGTAGATAAACATTTCCCCCCCGCGCCAATTTACCTCTTTTTACGGACTTATTGAAATAAACTGGCAACTTATTAGAAGAACTAGAAATAATTACTCTGTACAGTCATGTAGAGGATGATGTGCTTCTGCCTTTCACTTAATTATGAAACTGTGCAGAAAAACCCAAAATAAACAACAATCAGTCATGCTTGTTCATTCCTTTCTTGGTTACTGACAACATCCAGAAATGTAACAATTACAACAAATGGTAATCAGATATGCACCTACAGAAAACTTTTTTCCACTGTGCCCTCCTTAATCTTAATTTAATCTTTCATAAGTCTATTGATAGTGAAAACTCTAATGACACAATTATCACAAGGCTACCCATGACAGTGTACCATACAGCTGTACAAGTTTAAAATGCTTAGCAAATATTATCCAAATTAAAAATTTGCTATTCCTTCTCATCTGTAGCATTCAGCCCTGCTCGAAAATATCAAATCTAAAAAAAATCTGCTGAATACTTAGTTCATTATTCACTAGGACAAAATGAAATGATTAAGTCTGTTTATAGGCTTTTTCCCCCTCCCATTATCAACTCCAACCACAAAGGTCGTGCTCTTTTTCTTCAGTCCACTTTTTTTTAGCAGAATTTTTTAAGTGAATCATGTCCTCATCCAATTATTAATGGTTTAGAAATTTAAATTGTCCAAAATGTAAAAGTTTTTCTTAAATTGTCAAAGTCTGTTATCTGTGAGATACTCACAGTAGGAATGGCATTTGCTTATAGGTGTTCCTCATGACAATGATGCAACAAACCACAGTCTTTAGACTGGGTTTCCAACATTTTAAAAAGAATTAAAACTGAAACTTTCTATTGTCTCCATCCCCAATGCCTTTCAGGACTCTTATTAAAATCTCTGATAAATGAAGAAGCCTGAATAAATAGATTTCTTATTCCATACACATAAAGAGACATAACTTGTCTGGACTACTACTAAGAGCCACTTCATACAGCCACATTTAAGAACATTTCAATCAACAAAGATATCCTTTTACCTGTCCTGTTTTTTAAAAAAAGTGTGTCAAAAAGGTAGAAGAAAATTATGATTATTAAAAAATGGTCAAGCACTAAAAAGTCACCTTAAGCATACAAATATATTTCAATACCAACAATCAAAGTATTGAACTACACGAGGAGCAAGGAGAAGGGCAGAGAATAAATTGAATGCACATGCTATGGCTTAAAATCAGAGTATACTACATCTTTCAAAACCAAGAAATTTACCCCAGTACTACCATAATAATGTTATAATCTTTAGATACAGGGATTTTTTTTTTTCCACACAGAATCAGCTTTAATGTTATACAACAATGCAAAGGTTGGTGGAAACAGGAACAGCACTTCAGAAGTCCCTAACAATGTAAGCCACCATTGCATCAGGCAATCAAAGCCTCCCAGAAAAGCCACATTCCCCAGTAAAATTAAACAGCTCATTATAAACAAGAGGCTCACAAAGGAATTTATAACTTACCAAGAGACAGAGCATGACTAGGTGACAAACTTAAAAGTTAAAGAAACCAGGAACACAACAAAAACCAAACTACAGCACAACAGCTTTCATCACCTCTCCATACTTAGCTCTGCCAGAAAGTTGGCCGGAGGAAAGGCAAGATAGAGCTTTCAGAAGTGGCACAAGGTGCCCGTGTCAGCAATTAGATCCTGCCTTTAATTTCAGGTAATGGCTGTCTAAATTGCTCACAAAAATATCAGTCAGTTATTTTTAGTGTCGTACTTTTGAGACATTTAACTTGATAAGGATTTCAAAATGCCAACCCTCAATTTCTTACTGTAATGGATTATGTTTGAAAACACATGGCTGGGTCATTAACATCACTCAGTATTGGGGAAGTTGTTTATACAGGTTCTAATAGAAGAGTCAAGGATTAGATGTTCTCCATTTAAAATCATTAACTTGACTAAGTCAAAACTTTTTGTCAAAAACATGTCAAGTTTCCACACCTATGATTTTCAGAGGCGTTCTGGATGAAAAAACAGCAGTCTTTGGCCAGAAAGGGGGAGAGAGGACCTGCTACAGTGAGAATACACATCTGAGATGTACAAAACCCATTTTAAAGATCCCCAGTTTGTTTAATTTATCCTAGAAAGAAAACATTCATTGCTCTAACACATACTGGAAAGTGAATAATTATTATTAAACAAACTCCTGCATTGGAAACAGTTTTACATTTTCACTATACTGAATAGAATTTATGAAAGCACTTGAATTTTATCTCATTTACTACAACTCCAGAAAGTATTCTTGGGTTGGAATGGTCAAAATAGATTTACATTTTCACCTTTAAAATAATTGATGGGGTTAAAATGGTCAACACAGATGAACATATTCACTTCGAAAGTAATTGATGCCTCTGACGCAGTCCATGCTATCCATGGCCTGACGGCACATGCCACTAGAGTCAGCGGGGACTGTGCCATTGATTTAGATGAAATTTTACTCCAAAACTCTTCATAATGATCCTGCTTACTAAAAACTAGCAAACAAACAAAAAAAACCCAACAACAAAAACAAAACAAATCCCATTCATCATATTTACAAATTCTTGATACAGAAACTTCCCTGTCCGACCATCTAGGACCCCCTCTGGCAGCCACTGAGGCACCACCTGAGCTGCGACTTAGGTCCATTTGCAGCTACACCCTCCAACTCACAGAGTCACACCCGGTTTCCCAGAGCAGTCTCAGACTTCCAGATCCTTAATACCATTTAATCATGGTGTAATAAGGAAGTAACAAATAACAGCTCAAGCTGGTGCCTCCAAGGAGCAACCCCAAACAAAAGAATCCTGGGCTTTTACACCCTCACAGTCTAAGGGTGGGAAAGCCTGGAGTTATCAGCTGTTGAGTGTCTGGCCCCCGGGCTGGGCCAGAGGCACCAGGGATCTTTGTTCTGTCTCTTGCCTGGGGCTCGGGCTCCTGCTCCAGCGCTGAACCTGCAGCTGCACCCCGAGATGTTGTACCTACACCTACGCTGAATGGATCCCTCAACACACCAATGCACTCCCCCAGATTTACTTATGCCCATCAGTCCCAAAGCAAGGGAAATTAGGAGGATTTACTGTCTGTATGGAGATTATTAAATTAGTACTTTAAGTGCTCTTACTGCGTGTATCAGAATCTTCCCATGGAGTTTCAAGAAAATCTTTTTTCATAGTCTTAGTGATAAAATCTTGTCAGCAACCTATAATGTTACAAGTTTTATGACTTTTAAATCTTGGATATAGAGTACTCAGCAGGAAAAGCTTACTTTGTAGGTGTGCATCAGAATTAATTGTGTGAGTGTGTGTCTGCCTGAGGGAAAGAACCTGGATGAACCCAATATTTACCCTTGCAGCGCTGATTATATAAAAATTTAAGTAAGGCTGGAAACCCTGATAACTGAAAAAAGAAATTATAATCCTTCTGCATGCCTTTGTTGAAGCATCATTTGTGTTTCTGGTTGCTTTGGAAGGTTTTAATAAGACATACATTCATCATTTTCTTGTATGTGCCTCACTGAGCAAATAACTGAATTTATAGCATTAAAAGCATCAGTTTTGCCTAAGATAGGGATTGTAATTTTGAAATATTGACCTAGCGGCCAACCTATGATGAGAGCTTCAATAAAATAAAGGAGAACACATGAAAAAATGCATGTACATGTTTGGAAAGAAAGGAAACTATGATCAAGACATAGAGGCACAAAGAAAACAGACAATACATGTGTAGTTCCCAGTCTCATTGCTGAACCTTTTAGGCACTAGTGAATACTAGTAAATATATTAGTATTTACTAAATATATCAGTGATATGGGGAAATTACAGATGTTGTGCCTACACTCCCCACAATAAAAGTAACTTTTTATTTACTCATTAAACAGATGATGTGGTTCTATTCAGACAGACTTGCTGGCAGGGCTCTTTTTCCTAGGAAAAATGTGCACAGAGTTACTGAGAAAAAGGAAAAGACAGTGAATAAATGCACAGAAGCTTCTTGTTACAGGGCCCATAATACCTACTTCACACTCCTCCCTTCAGAATAAATTCAGTGCTTTTCAAGATCCACATCCTATGATGATAAAGACTGTGAAACAAATCAGATGTATAAATCTTTTAGAGAAATGACAAAATGGAAGGCTTGCACCAAAGGCAGAAAGCTGCTGTGATGAAGTGACTTTTAAAAGTCTGTGCTATAACAGCACAAGGGTCATAAAGAAAGGAAATACTGACATGGGAGATAACAATTAAGAGTGGGAGGAATTGATTAAACCACTAAAGAATGGTGACAGACTGGTTTAAAATCGGATGTAGACTGAGGCAGCAGAACGGTACAGGTGGGGTTGTGTGAGCCATACTTGTACAACTCTACTCACTTTACTAGAAATATCAAAATCATCTCCCAAACCAACAAAAATCCAAAATCACACAGGCTTCAGATGCTTCTCAGTAGAAGCAGAAATTCAGCTGGAGGGTGGAATGAGAGGGACCAGAGCCAATGAGGCCTCCAGCTCACGACAGAGCATCACTGAATCCTAACCTGCTGTATCTGCCATGGGGTCACAAGGCCTCTGTGATTATCTCAGAGTCCATTTTGAAAACAAAGCAATGAATTAAAATCTTCTCATTTAAGGAAGTGTCAGCAAATACTTAAAATATTTGCAATAGTGCATTTAAGGTAAAGAGGATAAATAAGCTGGCTGTGTTGACTTGCATAGGAAGCTTTTGGAACTATAGGTCCAGCTTGCTGTCGTCATTGCTCAGTAAGTTACGAAAAGACCTCATTCTACACCTAAAAATATAAAGTCACACTCTCAAAGATGACTTGCCTGGGCTAACCAGCGATTACTACCATGACTTTCATGTTGATAATTCCAAATATCTGCAGTAAAATTAAATTGTGATTACAGACCAGATGGAAAATTTATCTCTTGCTAATTGTAAGCACCAATGTCATGAGCTGCCAGAGTCAAGCACATAAGTGACTGCAATGATTTGCATTTCCAGAGCCTGTAAAGCCACAGGATGAATGGCAAAACTCTAAGTATAGACATAATTTAGTATAGATTGCACTTCACTAAACCTACATCAGCCTTAACACTACTGAGGACTTCCAGCTTTTGCTACTTGACCTGGCACATCTGTTTTCTTACTCAAGAAATCTGCATCAAGGGCATTAATTGCTGAAGTCAGAACACAGGAAGACAATAAATACTAAAGGAAATTCTCAGCTCCCTCAAAGGAAAAAGTAAACAATATAAGAATTTTCTTCTTTCATTTAATGCCAATTAGTAAAGCATGGTTGAGATTAATCATAGAACTGAAACACAATTAAACATCGCTACAATAAATTACTATTATGGTTATTATTTACAATTTGGCTGTGGCTAATAACCACTGAGACTGATGCTCATTACAACAGATAATGTATAATTAGCTGATATTAGATATTTGATGTACTAAATGGCTGTCATAGATCTCTTCTTAAAAGACTCTCACTATATTTTAAAATAATTTAAAAATAATATAATACTATTATAATAAAGCACAGCATAATGAGTAGGAGAAAAGAACAGGTTCTAAAAAATGGATGAGTCATTGCTTGGTAAGTTGACCTTTTAGAAATACCCACTCCTTCACTTATCTTCTAAATGAAAGGCAGGATTATTTTTAATTCCAGCTAATGAGAGTAGATATAAGCACTCAATTAAAAGTCACTCACATTTGAGCCAGCTACAGTTTTGCTATAATAACATAGAATAACACTTGAGTTAAGGTTCCATGACAAATACCATTCTGCTTCGTTATAATCCAAATTTTTAGTTCTGAAATATTTCCATTGTGATACAACTTTTTCCCACAAGACAAAGACCTAATTCTTCAAGAAATATTATAAAGGGACAGAAGAAAAAACTTCTGTTCAAAAGAAGATCCTACCTACATGAAAGTTTAAGTGCAAAACCACCAACAAAGATGATGTTCTCTTCTGAGAGGAGGAATAAACTTTTTCTACAATAGAGCAAAAGATCTTCCTTTTCCAAACCCTTTTAGCCATGGAAAATAGCAGAGGATTGAAAGCTGGAATCTGACATAAAAATAACCCTTACTAAAAAGAAATGCCTAGGATGGCTTTATCAAAAATCATTGTAGAGAAGTTTTGCCAAAGTGTCTGTGTACATGACTGAACTGGATTTTTTCCAAGATTTTGAAGAGCACAGCTAAGGAAGACTGCTCTGAAAATCTGGGTGTTGCAAACTCCACAGGGAGAAGGAATCTAAAGCTGCATAGAAGATTGGCTGTACTGGCTGCTGTGCAAAGTTGCTCATTCCTCAAGGAAAACCAAATCTAGTATTTACAACACTTAATGGAGGAAAGGTTGCTGAATGATAAACATCCTATATGTTTATCTGGTAATTTTCTCATGGTTGCTTCTAGGATTCAACAGCTCTGGAGTTGGCTACCTTTATTTCTTACCCAATTGTTTTCTACTCCTTTTGCTGGGTATCAGTGATACTCTTTTGAAGGTACTGTCTCAATGTTAGCAAAACACAGTGTCTCAGTCAAAGTAATGGTATATGATGGACTCAGGTGGACTCTCTCTTGCTGTACTGGAAAATATCTTCCTCCAAACACTCCTGAGAAGGGTCTTACATGATTTGGATCTTTCTGCTACAAGCCACAGCATGTGCAATATATTGGGAGAATATAGCTGAGGTTACTGTTAGCAGAGCTGAGATGCAACTTACAAGCACTTCCAGGGAAATCTGGTTTCTAACTTTCATTAGATTAAATTCAAAATCTTAAACTGGTTTTGTAAAAGCTTAGATTCTCTATATTTTTCCAGCTCATATCCTGTGGGATATTGACAGGCATCTGCTTTGGCGAAGGTTGGATGTACAAGAAGAGTACGGTGACAGGATTTGTATTCTTTCCTTATGCAGAAATGCAGACTTTCTTTTGAAGGCAAATTGTTAAAATCCAAGGAAGGACAGTTCTCTTTCTTGGTATAAAACCAGGTATGATTGAGAACACAGGCTTGGTTTCATTTCACAGTCTAATATAAAAGCTCATTAGCTGAGAGATCTTGAACTGTCCCAAAGAGAGGCAGCGTACAGGGCCTTGCTTCGTTGCACCTGTGTTTTCAGAACCACAGAATGGAATTTCATTTTCAATCTCCTTCTCTACAGCAAGGATGTGGGAAAGGTTATTACCATGTTGCTAAGGGAAATGCACCATCCTATCATCAAAAGCCAATATTATTGATTGACAGTATTCGGAGAGGGTTATGGCTTGTAAAACCAGTCATTCACATTACAACTGGAACAATAGTGCTCTCTCTTGGAGTGAGTCAAGGAGAAATAACAGAAACTGTTACATTTTATATTATTATTATTTCTACTAAATGCTGTGAAATGCACTTAACCTTTTCCTGGTCTGACTTCCATTTTACTAGAATTGCAAAGGAAAATGTTTCCTGGTTTGAAAATTGACTGAAATAGAAAGATTAAGTAATGGTCTCTGCCCTATTTTTCAGTTTCTTTTACCATTTCTACTAGACTTTTAAGATGAAAAACATCTTTATTGCTTTATCAGAGCAACAATTCCACTTCAAATAAGTAATTTACAACCCATTTTGAGTTATAGGAACACCATTCCCTTCAAAAAATGAAAGCACTACAGTGTACTTGTCAGTGCCCTGATGCAAACAGAGCAATGTTTGATTACCTCAGCATGACAATTAGAAAGTTAGATTTTCTTAACTCTTATACTTTTATATGAGCTGAGCAACCCATTTCTTCGTATGTGTCACATCTTAGTGGTGAGACTCAACTACTGAATCTGACTTAGAATGTTGAGGAGTCTTCAATGTGCATTTCAAGTGGTGTTCCAAAGAAATAAAGATGTGTACCCTGGCATCTTGGCACAACATTGCTCAATTTCAGCCAAATCTGACTGAGACACAGGTCTTAAAAGCATTAAATCCCACAAGAGGAATAAGAATCAGTGAATAGCTGACCACTGATATCCCATCTGTACCTCCACTGATGAAGCAACTGAGCAAACCCAATCCTCAAACCTTCTAATAGGAAGAATCTGCTGGCTGGTTGTACAACTGTTGCAAAGTCACTGAATATATGGGGAAAAAAAAAAAAAAAGGAGTTTCTTTTCTTGGCTTGGCCACGTCTGAAGGACACTGTTAGCTGGAAGAACATGCAGGAGAGACACAAACCTTACATCATCCAGCTTCATTAATTCCAGTTACTCAGCTTTCACTTAGCATCATCACAAAGTGACGAAAACTCAACCCAGTCAACCAATTGTATGCACACACAAGGTGGAAACTTACTTGGGAGAGGGAAAATTTTAAAAGGGATATTCCTTAAGTGTAACTTAGTCAGTATTATGACACCCAGTTGAGTCAATGGTGCTGAAAATCCAAGTTCCCTCTTCCTAAGCTATCAACTGGCAAGGTGACCTCTTTGCTAGAGATGATGCAGCATTGCTCTGAGTACCTGAGTGGCCTCAGGAGACCTCTTCCAAGAGTTAGGACCTTCCTAAGGCTATTCTGTGTCCCAGGGATGGGTATCATGGTGTCAGCTGAAAAAGTGACATATGGCAACTCACTCCTCACAGTTTAAACCTCATGAAGTTGTGGACATTGTCCCAACATTTATTATTAACTAAAATGCCAGGCCTGTGGCTTATGCTGGACTTATGCCAAAACTGTTCTTTGGCAGACCTTTAATGTCTCCTGTATCCCTGGAGAAACTAATCACTGTTCTGTTAAAAGATATACTCGAAATACAAAAAAAGAGAAATATGTTGATGACACACACCTATACAGGAATGCACATATCCAAATGAGATGATGGATAAAAACACAGTCTTACAAATAACAGTTCACAGCTGTAGTCTGCTGGAAAAATATTCAAAACCAACATTGCATTCTAGGTATTTCTTGAAAAGTACATGGCATATACACAGAACATCTTCTGGCATCACAGTAACTTGAAGAAAAGGAAGAAGTAATAGTAGCACTTCACAGAACAGCAGATAACATGATAAGCCAAGATCAATAGACAATATTTATGATTAAATTAACTGTACCTTGAAAAATAACGGCTCCTCAGGAAGGGGGCTAACAGGGAGGGATGTTGTGCTACTAGCTGGACTCATGTCTGTACTCTGAAAGAAAAGAACACAGGAGTTTGCATTTCCAATCAAGTTCTATGGACAACTTTTTTACATTTTGGGGGGAGGGGGGATGAAAGAGCTTGAAAGTAGCACTGAAAATCCAAAAGAATTAGACTGACAACTGCAACCTGTACTTTATTTGCTTGTAATTAGTTCAAGTATTTCACTAATGGGTAAGTACTTGCATTTTGTTTTGAATTAACTCCCCATTCAAAGACTGAAACATGCACAAGTACACAAACATACTGTTCACATTGGTTCATACAGAAAAAATTATTAATCTCAAAAGAAACTATGACAAAATTTTAAAATGTTTTTGGGATGGCTCAATATTATATTTAGAAGACAAAATTAACAGGAAAGCAATATACTGCAGGAAAATATTAGGTTCAATGTTTAAAAAAAAATCCCATTCACATGAGTTAATACACCTTACAAACAAGGACTCATACAAGAAAAGAAACAGTGAAGACCAAAGTTATTAATCAAAAATAATTCAGTATACTTCAATGAATCTGTCAAGTCGAAATGCCTGAAAGATTGACCTAGAACTCCACCCTCTTCAGATCATACTTCAGTAACCTGTCGGTCAGCATGGTCATTATTTTTATAGATGTGACAGATATTAAAGCAAGTATGTGACTCTTAACAATATAGAATGGTAATAATAACAGAAGAACAAAATCTGTAGTTTAAAACATATATATAAACAATATCACAATTGTTCTGGAAAAAACTAGAATAATGCTACTTCTTGTGAAAAAAGTCCCTAAAAAAAGGTCAGTCACTGATGAAATGAAAAAAGGTCCACCATGACCACCAATAAAACAGAAATGAAGAATATTAAAAAAAAAAATCAATAGGTTTCCAGGGCCTAGTAGTGCATTCCTCTTCACAATGTAGCATTGCAATGCAGAATGATTTAATAAATTCAACTTGTGCACTTCCAGTACCAGTATTCCAGTACCAGGAATCCAGCACCTCTTCCTGGATTCATCACTATGAATCTACTCTAAGTCCTTTGATAATCCCAAATTCTGCAAGTGAGGCACACCTCTCCACCCAGTAATTTCTAACAGTTCATTCATCAGAAGATGTTTATGAAGAGACACTTCATTTTACACAGCCAACTGGTAGGGGATCAAAAAAGACAAACTTTTGGGTACAAAATCCCTGTATCAAATCCAAAACAGGGCACAGAGACTTCAAAGTTAACACCCACTGAGAAAATGTGAGTTAAATTAGGTATCTATCAATTGCACCATAGCTGAAAGAAAAGACAACAGTTACTTGCTAAATAATAGGGATGCAAGTAAATGAGACAGAAGGGGGCCATGGTAATTATAGCCTAAGAAAGAGACAGGTAATTTATAACCCACGGAACACAGAGATGATGAATAAAGAGAGATTGCAGCATATCAGAAAGCCAGTATCTTTGCAGAATCCATTGTACTCAGAAACATTACAAATTTTAACTCAGACTCCTGCACCTGATCATCAACACAACTGGCCAATAGTATTTACAAATGAAGTGAAACTCAGCTGTTCTACATTAAACACAGAATGCAGACAAAACTGGACACTTCTGTGGGAATGTTTTACCTCAAATGCCAGCAGCTCAGCAAAAGACAATTTGCCTTTTAATTTACATAGAAGAGAAAAAAAAAACTAAGAGGGCAGAAAAGAGAATCAAGCATCTGATTTCCAAACCAAATCAAATGCCATAATTTGTAATTAGAAGCATGCAGTGGGGCAGACCCATTTTTAAGCATTGAAACAGCATCACTGTGAAAATCTGCAAAGCACGACAACTGGACAGGAGCCAGCCCAGGTTTGATGTCACATTGATGTGGCACCATGCCTGAACCAAAAGGGCTGTTGGCAGGGTGAGGAGGGTGTATTAGGAGGATCTGCACTGAAAATAATTTGAGTCTGGCCAGACAGGAGCACTGGCAGAAGAGCCTGTGTCTGCCTAGCGCTGTCCACATATACATACTCTCAGTGGTCCCTCCAACACCTTCAGTAATTTTTCTGTCTAAGGAAAGCAGAGCAGTATCTGTGCCTGTGTAAATTAATTAAACCCAGTGGCACTAACACAATTTATTATAGTGCAGAATTGAGTGAGACAGTACCAAAAGGGTTCTTTCTCGAGCTATTAAAAAACTCAAACCCCTACAAACCAATCACTGCTATGAAAGATGTTGGTAGCTTGCCCTCCTGAAGCAATATACGAAGAATTTCAAACAACACCACACTCCCCACTTAAATTTGCTCTCTGTGGTGTTTATCATGACCACACTTTGCAGTCTCAAGCTCCCCATACATATTAAAAAAAAAAAAAAATCACTGTGAGGAATTTACTCAATGGAGACTTTTTATTTGATGTTGTCTAAACCAATTGTGTTCTCATGAAAGCAGCCACTCACTTCAAGTCCAGCATAAACTTGATAGGTTTTAGTTACAAATTAACCACAAGATGCTATACCATTAGGTTATAATTATATCTTGTAAGTCATCACAAATGCTAAATAAACATAATTTGTATCCTTATTCAAAATATTAAGCAAAATTAGGGCATCTAATTGTGCAGTACTTTGCTGTGCAACTATCATTTTAATATGTATTTTTATGCACAAAATGCACAGCTGGGTTTTGTTGACTGAGCCTTTCCCATGTGTCACTGGAAACCTCTCAGTTCACCAGAGGGCAGAAAATTTGCACAGCTTTAATCACCTAAACTACATTTTCAAAATATCTGAATACCAAACAATTCAAGTATTTCTCAGAACAACAGTTTAGAAAAATACTATCTTGCCCATGCCAAGAAAAACCCCCTGCGAGCATTTCTCTCAGTGCTTTTAGACCGTTTTTTTTGTTTGGAACTGGCTGGCAATATCCAGAAAACTGACATTACTAGAATTTTGCCAACAACTCTTCCATGATTGCAAAAATCAATGCTCAAGTTTTATTCTAATTTCTAGAATCAGTCTAAGTACACATCATCCTTATTGTGCAGTTCAACAGGTACCTTGGAGTCCCTGATAGGCCATGCTAATAATTTACCCTTGGAGAGCAATGTTAAAACAGTCATCAGGAAGTTTCCTGATAATGAGGCAAAGGATGAAATCAAGTCTAAGAAAACAAACTTCTCCCATTTCTACATCCATTTTGGATATCCAAGGTCAGGATCCTGTTTGAGGACAAATTCTCATCATTTAAGCTAGATGAAAGTGAAAGCAGCTGTTTTTAGAGCTGTTTTAAAGTAGTTACAGGCTTAGTTTTGTTTTATTCCACTTGCCTCTACCTTCCTTAAAGCAGAACATTTCACACACCTACATAACAAGGTAAACTGCCTATAACAGCAGAGTAGAGAATGTAGTCAGTGGTTCTCCAGCAACACAAAAGACAAAGTATGTGGCACCGTGTTAAAAATATGCTCCTTTGAAAAGGACTCTTTCTTTTGAAGAGTCGTCTTCCAGTCTTCAGCAACTCTTCTATAAATGAAAGCAGATTCACCTTATAAATTCAGATTTTTCTTGCTACAAACCCTTGCCTTTAATCTGATGTTCTTTAGGAAGTGGCCTATCTATCAACCATTGTTAATTGTGCCATAAAATAAGGGCCATCCACCGACAGAAGCCAATTTAATTTGCTACAACTGTTTTTCAACAGGGGTAAACACTGCAATGGTAGCTGGCAGACATTGACTTCTCAGGAGATCAGTATCGCAATTTATTGATCTAAGGAGTTAATACTGACAGAGAAAACCTTCCGTGGATATTAGAGCTAGAGAGCCAATAAATCTTTATAATAACTGAAGAAAAGACAATCTGTGTACTTTATAGCTTTTTCTAAGGGCTAGTGGACGAGTGTTGAAGTGACTTTCAGAGTGATAGTTTTAGTTGTATCATAAGTTATGTCAGAAAATATCATTTTATAATCTAGAAGTTGAGTAGAACTAGGAAATTAAATAAGTGCAGTCAGCAGGCTCAGTAGTGACATTTTGATATACTGAGGGTAATCAAAGACCTGCAAATGGATTTATTAATGGGTCTGCACAGCATCTTTATGAAATATTGTACTTAAATATCATTACCCCATTTTATCCGTGGAAGTGAAAAAGAAGGGAATGTGATTTGCTCAAAGCTATGAAGGGAGGTTAAAAACAAAGACAGAATCATCCAGTTATTCACCCAGGGTGTGCAGTGCTCTCCTACACACTTTTGGAGTGCTCTGATTTCTGCAATTTCTGTATTAATGTCATGAAGAGGTTTTGCTCACAGATATACTTCCTGCAAATAAATTTTCTATAAACAACTGAGGCCAGAAAAATGAAAATTAGTTTAGATTTTAAAAAAATAGTAGACACACAATAAAAGCTTTCCTCTCCCACCCTCTATCAGGTTTGAGTAACATCCCCCAACATCTTCCATCTCTCTCACTAAGAACTGAGTGAGAGCCTCCTTAAAATGTGTTTTGTAATATCTATGAATACAATTCAGGTGGTTATTTATAAATCCATGTCACGTCTCCTTCCTTAGAAGATACAGTTAACTATTCTTTCTAATTACTAATGCATGCAATTAGCAGCTGAGACATTTAAGTATTATTTTCCAGTATTTGCCTGGAGCTTGCTGCTCCCATGGCTAGGAAGGCTGCATGGGTCTTGCATCTGACCTGAGTTATTGTAGCTCCCATTGCAGGGGTGAAGCATAAATTACAGCTGCTACTGTGTCTTGCTACCTCTTCTTATGCTTCATGAGGTACAGAGGGCCGAGCAAGCTTTCAGTGGTTCAATTACCTACTGATTCTCAATCAGCAATTAGTACACAGGCGTACAGATTAGTCCTGATTCCTCTCACAATCTAAGCAAAGCCAATCACCCAGGGAAGCTGGGAAATTTCACCTCATAAAAGACAAGATACTGCTCTGTCAATGCTGAGTATTTTTATGTCCAGTACTGTTTATTTTAGATGAGTCTGAGTTTTCAGGAAGTCTCTTAAATCTAACTCTTTGCATAATATTTTTCTTCCACCAAGGAGAGGTTAGTATGAAGAATATTTTGTTGACTGTTATTTGTTTCCACTTGCAAAAAGAGCTGAAAAGATGCTCTTTCAACCTTCTAATTAGGCTAAATCAATTATAAAGCTCATAACCAGCAAGTAACATAAACCATACACAGTTTGTTGAAGGGCTACTGTGTTTGAAATAGTTTAGACTCGGACTATATTTTCACACTCTTTTATATTTAATATAAACTTAATTTACTCAAATATTTAAATTTACCAAGTTACCTATCTCTCTTCTCCTTACATTAATTGCAAAAGTGTAAGAACACCAAAGCACAAATTACTATTATTATCTAGTTTTGAGTTTCTAAAATGGTAATATGAAATTCCTCAACATAAAAATAAGTTGGTAGCTAGGACAAGGACAACATTTTAATAAACGTCTTGAAATTTGTAAACCAAGTAGAAAGCTGAACTATTGAGACTGGGGTTTACAATTGAGTGCATACAGAGTGGGGAAAAAGTCTGCTTTCATAAGCACAGAAATATCACATTTCTTACAAAAGACAATGACATGTATGTCATTATGTAACGAAAGCATTTATTTAACAGCAAATCTATCTTCCTTTCTGCTCTTAATTTTTCACCTCGATTTTATCTTTAGCTCATTCTCCCAGTCTGTCTTTTCTCCCTGCTTTCCTCCACAAAACTCATAATAAACAGAGACACAAGTTTCCATGTCAGACAACTTCCTGCCGCAGAGAGGTTACATGAAGGGTCCATTAATATGCAGGAGAAAACCATTTTTATCTTCCCAACAGCAAATTCACTGCAAGTTAAACTCTAAAAATCCCCTTCACTTCTATTGCAAGCAGAAACTAATTTCAGGACTAATTTGGACAATGACTTTGGGGCTAACATCTCTTTGAGAGAAGACCCGGGGGATCATCAATGACTGTCACTCTCTCCGTTGGGACTGCTACTATGACACATGATATTAAATGCAACTCCAGTCATATTTTTATCCTAATGAAAACCAGGGGGTTGCTTTCACAGATGCAAATGCTTTGTTGACAATACAGTGGAGAACTGATTTCCTTAAGCAAAACTCTACTCCCTCTTCAGTTTCTATTGTTTCTTTCATACTTCACTGACTATACTATCCAGCCTTGACATTTTGTTATTGTATATTCCTCCCTAATAATATCATATAAAATCAGCCTCTTCTGCTCTTTCAGCAGGCAATTGAGAGAACCAAGTGCTCTCCTGGGATTTTAATCTGCAGGCTGCCTATTTCAATTGCTTTTCTTTCCTTGCAGGAGATCTTTCAGGTTCAAATGTACACATTTTTTTTCTCAAACTGCTTTCAGCTCTGTGGAAAATAGATGGTAGACAGTTGTCTCTCACAGTAGGTTCAGTGTGGTTTTTTTTAACTCTAGTCACAAAGACTCTTTCTTTATCCAAAACCTGCATCACAGCACTCACAGCAACTACCTGATACTTCACAGCACAGTCATAATCTGAATCTGAAAGAAAATATCTGGTCTGCATCCACTCAAAGAAGAGGCTATCAGCAGAGAACCTTTGGGCTCTCTCAAACTTCTACATCTTCCCTACATTGTTTTCCTGCACTTCCAAATAAAACACTTAGAACTAATCAATTAATCAAACTGAGAAGGGTCAAATCAGAGAACAGAACTGACTCCTCTCCCTCCTTACACACACAGGCATGTTATGCATCATTACATAACATAACACGCTAGGACTAGGATACAAGGTGGAATTAAAAAGGACCAGATATCAATACAAACAATAAATGCACCTATAATTACATTCAAGAGGACAAAAGTATAAACAGAGTATATTTATTTGCTGCTGGATATGGGGAAGCAACCATCTTGATGTGTTTGGAAAAAAATGCTCCCCAAACCAGGTTGTTCTCTAAGTGCCTCTGAAATACCCACAGATGGCCACTGTTGAAGCCAGACATGGATTTAGGTGCCAGTTTCAGCACAACAGTTCCTATGCTCACAATTCACTGCTCTCCACAAAGCTCTAAAAGATGTTTGTGATCTCCTTACAGCCAGTGTAATGCCTTTTTTTAGTCTACAAAAGACACGATTCCTTCAAGACAAAAATCTATTTGTACTTGCTATTAACGAATATCTTTCTTCAAGGCACACATTTTAACATACACTAAACTCACATCCAAAAACTACACATGCTTTACTGCCAGTAGATGGCTTTGCCCATAAGTACATAGGGATATAACTGGTATCTCCTCCAATATTTTGGTCACTTAACTGACTACAGCTCCCCTGACTTAGAGTGCTTTCATCTAAAAGAGGACAATGTTTCATAATATTGACAAAACTTATTTTTTAAATCTGAACACATTGAACCCAACCTGACTTTCATTAATAACTTTCTGCTAAATTGCCCAATTGTTTCCTAAGTTTATTTTACTTCTAAGCATCATGGACAACTTTGCCAGAGTTTTACAACTGTGTTTTAATCTGAGGTTATGTTTTATTTTTCTGTGATTCCCAAAAAAGATTCAGATGCCTTCAATTGCTATGCATTTCATTGAGGTTTTAACAAGCTATTTTGCACTTCCTAAATGTTGTGATTGCAATTATTCTCACTTCTTCATCAGTTCTGAGAAGGGTTTTTACAATTTCAGTATGGAACCACTCCTGACAGGGTATTTTGACTTATTTAGATGCAGCAGTTTCATTCTCAAAACTGTCTTAAATTACCCAATAACAGCTTAAAGGAAACATTTTAAACAACTGTATGTATCTGCTACTAAATCAAGGAAGACAGGCTGAGTGTTTTTTCACACTACATGAAAGGAAACAAGTGACATTTTACAATTTGATACACATTTTTCCTGGCTGCAGCACTTCTGTACAATGTTGATAGAAGTAAAAGCTAAAAAATTAGTGAGTTTTGCTATGTTATTTGCTTCACCGTATTTTCAGTAGTAATGTTCTTTAATGACTTCTGAAAGTTGAATCTATGTGGCATATATATATTAGGCAATATTTCATCTTCTGAAATGTAGAAATTCTGATTACCACAGACTGTTTCTAGAATTGTAAACCCACGTTTTAGTTTATGAAGCAGATTCCACAGTGGAGTTGCTCAAGGCAGAACAAAAATGCCTTGATTTTGTAAAAACGCGGTATGCTGAGTTTTCACCTTCACATATCAGCTTTCATTCTCAAGGGAAGGATTAAGGGTTAGGCACAACAGGAACTTCAACTCCTACCCTGTCAGAAGGTTCAGTAGAAACTACCCCAAATGCGGTAAGCTCTCCACAGTCCTTCCAGCTCAACTTGTTCTTTCCACTTTGCAGGGCTGAACAAGATCTTCCTGTGCTGGGACCCCAGAGCTGATGCAGCACTGCAGGTGGGGTCTCATCAGAGCACATCCCTCCCTGGCCCTGCTGCCCATGCTGCTTTGGATGCAGCTCAGGACACGTTTGGCTTCCTGGGCTGTGAGTGCACATTGCCAGATCATATCCTGCGTCTCATCCCCCAGCACTCCCAAGACTGTCTTCAAGACTGTCTGCTCTTTCTTACCTCTTGGTTTACTTGCACTGCATCTCCTATTCTCATTTCTCCCACTCCTGCACCTATTCCATCACCAACACTAGTCCTGTTGTGCCATCCATCTGAACCTGAAAGTATTTGCACCTTCTCTACCTTCCCCCTTCCTTTGGCCACCATCCGTCCCTTTCAGTCTGTATAGAGGCTAACATGTATATTAAAGTACATCTAACATATCTAAAGTATATACAGTGTATATATACACTTAGATACAAAAATACACACAGTATCGACTAAAGGAATCCTTCTGTAGCTGCTGTGATGCAGCTGCCACACAATTATTTGCTACTGAAAAAATACATACACAGTGAAGCTGGTCAAATAACGATTGTGTGAAAAAGTTGTAGGGTTTTGCTACAGAAAACCTTAATTTTGACACACCTCTCAAGCTTCAAGCTCTGTGAAGTCTGGGGAGCCCAAGCTACACTGTTTAAGGAACTGATACCATTTGTAAAGGAACAGAGGAGGTAAAGCTGCTGTATTAGACATTGCATTATTGTTATTTTTAGAGCCCTCAGCTGAGCATTTTTTTAATTTTTATTTTTTGCAATGGAATGATATACTAAATTTACTGAGATATCTGAATAGCATTTTATAAAGCCATTAGCAATAAAATGTTTATTTTTCATTTATATTATGTCCAGGAATACAAATGAGCATAATTTCTTCCTACCCTTCAACATTATTAGGGAAACCAGGGAGAAAAATTGAACGAACCTTTCACATTCATTTACCTACAATAAAATATAAAGAGCCTTTCAAATGAAAAACAACTTAAAAATAATAATACCATCTGTTTTCTTTGCAGGTATTGTTACAGGCATCTCCAGTACTGTATTAATATATTTTATTATTTTTTTCTAGTTTTGTAATTCCACAAAGCAAGGTTAAGGTAGGGGCTCAGTCACCATGTGCTAAATCAGTATTCCTTGAAACAGCTTTGGTAAAACTACAAAATAAATCAGCAAGAGACAGAGGAAATGAGGAAACATGTTCACAAACTCCTAGGCTCATGCTACAGGCTAGGACATTATCCATACTCACATTATGCCATGGAGCAGTTGGCACTCTGGATTATCTGATGGCAACCTCTGCACGGCTCCAGCAAGTTACTTTTATCTGCTCCTTTTCCCCTCGCTTCCACCACTATGATTTTAGCTCTCAGCAGCTGCCACTGCTTAGAAGAATCTCTGTAGGCTCAGTTATGGCAAAAACAGAAGCTTTCCTTGGCAGAATTGTTGTATCTTTTCTGCTTGGCACCACAGAGGTGATGGCAGGTGCTAACACCTCCTGGCTGCTGCACAGAGGCCCTGTGGTTGTCACTGCTGCCATCCCACCTATAAACAAAAGCTTGTCAAAAGATGTCTCCCATCTTCTTCCTAAAACCCTCAAGAATGTCAAAAGAAACTGACATCCAAAAGCACATGAAAGAATCCCCTTTTCAGGGTAGCAGAAATACCCTGGGTTTAAATGATGTCCACCAGCAGAGCTGGCCTGAAAAGCCTGGCTCATGATTATTCCTGAACTCTAGCTCTTTTCCTACTGCTGCTCTCAACATGTCATGAGTGAGAAGTTCGATACAAAAATTTCACCAGTCTGCTTTTTCATGCCTCTGAAAGTTGGGGCAATTTACTATGTCTGTATCAGATACTGCAGACAAAGAAGAATTTTGAAAAGGAGGTTGCCCTGAGAATAGAGGCAAATGTTTTTTGCACTGAAGTACAGGAAACAGATAAAATATAAGAAACTTTAAGCACATACATCAAAGATGCAAAAACATACTTAGGGAACACTGCATTTTCAACAGAAGAAATCAGTATTGAGGAAATACTAAAATCAATATGGCCCTTACCTACCTATTTCATTGTAACTTTCAGTTAACGGCCATGGACCTATTTTCCCATACATCCTGCATCAATCAGAGCACACGATGATGGCCTTTAAAAGCTTCTCAGTATTTTTTTTTAACATACAGTACTCATATTGCAATGCTGGAATATTGCAAAGGGTCTGGAAGCTGCCCACCTATGATCAGAAGAAAATTCTGCTGCCAGGTTTCAATCATTTCTAGTCTAATGACTAGTCCATTTCTTTCACTCAGTTCTGATTACTCTTCAACAGCATAAAGTCTAAATGGTCCCTGTATTAAAGGGCAATGGACAGCTGCCCAGAAACAGTTTTAATGCTTGTCCTAAGAAGAGACAAGAGTTCAGTACCAGGAGCTCTGGAAAATCTTAAATGAAACAAAACCCCACTAATACACATATTTTAAAAAGAAGAATTGGCAACTTCTAGTAATGGCTCTTAAAACCAAGATATTAACAGTGAATAGAAATGACTTTTACATCATTTTTCATTTGCTTGTTTTCTGCAAATTAGAGTGTGTCATAGCTAGAATGCAGAAAAAAAAAAAAAAAAGCCATGCTGTAGCTTTTTAATAGATGCAAGCAAAAATCCAACAGAAAATCCTCATCACTTAAGTATGGTTTTCCTGAAGGAAAATGAAAACTCTCATAGGATTCTCATTGATTTCTTTAAAATGGTTTTAGGCAGATACCTGAAGTGAAAATACTAGGTATCTCTTTCTCAGAGGATTGCTACAAAATCACACAAAATAAAAAACTATTACTAGTATTCTTTCCATCTGTCTACCACAAGTTACCTAAAACAGAAGTATTTGGTTTTTCAAATGTCACTAGTAAGTATTTTTTAAATGCCACTAGGCTCCAAGCTGCAAGGTGTGATAGACACACTGGAAGGACCGGATGCCATCCAAAGGGACCTGGACAAGCTCAAAAAGTGGGCCCATGGGAATCTCATGCAGTTCAAGAAGGCCAAAGTGCTGCACCTGGACTGGGACAACCCCTGATGGCAACACAAGCCAGGGGATGATGCGATAGAAAACAGCAAAGTTGAGAGAAGTGGGTTTTTCAGCCTAGACAAGGCTCCAGGGAGACCTCCTTTCAGTACTTGAAGGGTGCCTGTAAGAAAAATGGAGACAGACTTAAGTAGGGGGTGTTGTAACAGGACAAAGGGTAATGGTTTTAAACTAAAATAGAGTAGATTTAGCTTGGATATAAGGAGGAAGTTTCTTACTGTGCAGGTGATGAACCACTGGAACAGGTTGCACTGCGAGGTGGTGCCCCATCCCTGGAAACATTCAAGGTCAGCTTGGATGGGCCTCTGAGCAACCTGATCTAGGGGAAGGTGTCCCTTCAACTCATTGCTGGAGATTGGAATTACCTTTAAAGGGTTCGTTTTTTTTTTTTTTTTTCATTGAACACAGGATATCTGTGTTTAAATCTTCAAAAAGACAAGCACGGGTCACAGACTTATGCAGCAGTGACTTATGCCCAACAGTCTCAAATTTAAGTTACTGATGTTCCTGTTTTGCAAGCCATTTCAAGCAGATGAAGGGTACAGCGTGCATGGACTGTCATGTAGAAATGGGCCTGAAACAGTGAATAATAAAGTTCAATTTATGGAATCAACAGCAGTGGAAAAATACAAGGAAAAATTATGCAGGGAAAAAATGTAAAAATGCAAAAATGCATGAACATCAAAATAGCATTGATAACTTTATTTTCTATTTTCTATTTCGAGCAGTATGATGACTTCTGCAGTCTAATTTGAATTTATTTATAAATAAAGCTGATTAATGCTTTATAGTATAAAATGAATTTAAATTTCAATTCTTATGATAATTTAAATACTTTGCAAGAGAAACATGTTTTTCTTCAGCTGCTTCTCATTTAAATCTGAGCCTCAGGTGCACAAATTTAACCTTTATCTTACACCACTTGTATAAGCAGGGCTGAATTTATCTGTGAGCCAAAGCCAGCCAGTTCTTCCAGGACTAAAGTATCTTCTCCCCCATGGACTGTGCAGGCAAGGAGCTACTGTTGCAGTTAGTCAGGACATGAATATCCACAGAGAATGATCTGTTCTGATCTAACTTTCCCCAAGAAAACCTAACTTTCCTCTTCACACAACTGCCAGTGTGAAATACAACTAAACTATTTGAAAACTGGAAGAAATCCACTGCTCTGTAAATGCAAATTTTAACTGTGCAACAAGCACCTCCTCTGGATAAAAACATTTTTTTCCCCCTCACACTTGACATTTATAAAGCAAAATAGGGAAATTGGAGATTTGAAAAAGTCAAAGCCTTTTGTACATCATCATGCAATTCTCCAGCTAAGAGTATAGTATTCTTAAAAATTCAGCCTAAGGTTTGCTGAGCGATTAGTATCAGAATAATTTCTAAAAATAGCATCAATTGCTAGATACTGTGATGAAAGAGGAAACGTTGTGATTGCTGAAAAACAAGCCTGAAAAGAAGACCTTATGTCTTTTGTGCTTATTTTGACACAATCTTTTCAGCATTTGACTTGCTGAATTTCATCTCCCTACACAAAGACACATCACTCATTTGATATATTATGTTTAAAGAAAGTGTTCCTTATTTTTATATGTTTTGCGAAATAGTCTCAGGTTTTTTTATCCTAAGCATAGTAAAGAATAAAATTCAACAGCATGCTGAGTGAAAATAATAAAATATTGTATTGCTATAGAAGTGTCAGAATTGAGGACAAAAGTCACATCTCCCAGATTTCAAGAGTATATTAAATACTAACAGTAATTTGCATAAAATACAGTATTATTTTTCATGTATTAGAAAGTCGCAGAACAAATCTGAAAAACCACACACCTCTCAAAAAAAGGTTTGCCCTACAATTCAACCATGAGCTAGAATGAATTGTCTACTTTTTGTTTGTTCTTTATGAAGAATGGGTGGGAGCTGGCTTCTAATGTTGCATGATTGCCTGGTGAAAAGAAATCACTTCTCAGATGTGTTTTTGAAGGCCAGCAGACAAGAACAGAGACATTTTGTTCTGGTTGCTAGGGGATACAGAAGACCGTTCTCACACAGTGCATCATCGGTGCATTTGAAAAATGGCGTTAGCAGGAATTTCACCGATGTGTGGATGTCTCTGCTTCTCACCTTCAGTGATCCTGCAGTGACCTTCAGTCCTGGAGTAGGATAAGGTACTGAGGGGTTTTAATTTTCAATAATTCTCTACCCCTATGGCCTTTACAAAGAATATACTGCCATTAGCACGCCCAAAACTTAGAAGCATGATTATACAGGGGCTGAAACACTTCTTTGCAACAACAATTTGTGTAATTCACGACCTATTCAATTCTATAATACTGTATACATGCAAAGTAACATTAGGTATGACTGAAGTCCCATATCACATGATTTTCACCGAGTTAAATGACAACAGAAGACTTTACAAACAATGGGACAGCACTATCTGACAGTTTACTCTACTCCAGTGGTTTCAGTCAGCATTCTGACGTGTGGGTTTTGTGCAAATCCACTTGCACACCACATATGGAGACTTCCATAAAAAGCAACATCAGTTGAAGTTAATTTCCACTGAGCAACAGAAGCCTGGAGGAGGGAAGGGAAGCCTTCAAAAGATAATTTCTCTGACATGAAAAGAACTATGTCAGACTAAAAATAGACTTTACTGCTTACTAAGGGATTGTGTCAATAAGACAGCTCCTGTAAAAAACCTGTCGTATACCATCAACAAGTTTTGTATCTAACTTTCATTAGTAATTCTGTAAATTTTACACATTTTATTTTAAGAAAGACAAATAATATATTTCAGGATGCAAAAATTAACAGGAAAGTCTTTATTATATCTTTATCAGTTTAGCTGATGCCTGAACTGGTTGCTGTGAAGTGCTACTGGCATGAACCATCACCCAGAAGAACTGAGACCTAAAGCATTTTACTGGCACATTTTTGTGAGAGGGTAAAAATCAGGAAGCCAAATACAAAGGCATCCTATTGGTGTAATTGATTCCAGAGCAGTGCACATAATTAATTTCAGAACTACATTGCAAGGTAAAGTTAGGATGGATTGATATCAGGGCAATAAACAACATTATATCTGGCTATACAGGGGGTTTATCTCTGAGCCCACTCAGATTTAGTTTCAACAAAACAGGAATTGGCTGTAGAAGATTATGAAATCTCCAAGTTAACCTTTTATTTGACAGATTAATGTAGTCAGATGAGATAATTCAGTGAGGTGTGAATGAAGCAGAAAAGGACACTGATGTGATTGATGCCATCCGACAGCGTGCTGGTGAGAGAGCCATGGCATTCTGTACTGCAGCAACCACTCAAGAGTCAGAAGCAGGAGAGACAAACACCCAGTGATGCCAAAATAGACAAGACTTGAAGAAGAATGTCCTGACATATGTGTTTGGCAGGTCTAAAATGGGGGGAATGGAGCAAAGGTTTTTAAGTGAAGGAGATGAAGGATGGACTTAAGGAAAAGCTGATTGGAGACGCAGAAGTCTAAGCACAGGATTCTCCATAAATCTGAAACAGCCAATAAAGTGGTCCCAGCGTTATCTGCAGTTACCATAGAAGACATTGAAACAGGCTTGTGTTGTGACAAATAAGGCATGGAAGAGGCTGGGGAGAACAAGCAGGAGGAAACACTTGCAGTATGTTGTTTGTAGAAAGCTAATCAAAATACAGGGTCTGACTGGGGCAAGTGGGGAGACTGGAGAATAAGAACAAGTGACGATCCTGATAAGGCCTAAACATATAGCCCGATGGAAATTACAAAGGAAAGGAATTCTACAGAGGAGAGAAGTAGAAGAAGGTATTGCCCGATTTCTTCTCTCTGAAGGGGGCAAAAAACACAAAGAAATAAAGCAACACAGCACCCTCCATACTTGGTTTGTTCCAGGAATGTACTACTTCAGTTTCACAATGTGCTACACAAAACAGTCTGAAAGAAAAAAAAAAAAAAGAAACTAAATCCATATAGGAAAAAAGAAAAGTCTTGCTATTCCTATCCCAATAACAGATTTCTTGCCCAATTTCATGCATATGTTCTAATACAGCTTTTGCATGTAACTATAGTACTGCTAGATCTGATAATAAAATAACAAAAAAAAGGCAAAATATTAAAATCAGTCTGAGACACTAGCCAGTAAAAAGAATAAAATCATTTCATATGCTTACAAATTTATAAGCAAACCAAACTATATTAGAACAGGCTATATTAATGCAAGTGTTCTTCACCTTGATCAACAATATTTTGACTAAGGAAAAAAAAGCCTATGGATGTATCTCTATCTATCCATCCATCCTCAATAGGCATACTCAAGTACTTCTGCTTCACTCCCCAATGATGTTTAAACAAAGCAAAAGGAGTTTTGACTTTTTTTGCAGGAGCATCCTGTAAGACAGGTGAAAATAGAGATAAGCTATGATGTCTTGTGAGATACTTTACAGTGCCCAGTGCAATATATAGTGTGAAACAAATGCAATTAACCAGATAATTAGACTGACTTCTTTTCCCAGCAGAGCTCACCGTTTGGTTTTTACTCTCAGATAATGCGCTGATATTATATGCAAACCACCTAGTTTGTAACACATATGGGCCTGGAAGACAGTATTTTCTCTAAATCCCAAAAGGAAGGGCAATGTCAATTTAAGATCAAGAAGTCTATCAGAGAAGGAAATGGAAAGCAGAAACCACGAAAGCTATTGGTGTATTTAACCTAATAAGAGCACAAAACAAAAAAACACCCACAAGTATCATGTAAAAGAGCTCTTCATTGTCTTGCAATATAACACTAAATTTATATTAGACAAGTTCCCATGTTTCATTTACATGGTTTTGTTCTAACAGCTGAAGGGGAAACATGTAAACTAAAGATCTTACAAATGATGAAAGATTTCAGTTTGTCTTACTGATTTGGCAGGCACACGATTAAAGTTATTCACATGTCTGCACTTAATTGTTCCCAAGATTAGGCCTCTGGGTACACACAAGACAGCTTATAATGACACCTACAGGCAGCCTACCAAATGTTTTTCATTTTATGGAATTCCTCTGACCTTTTCTTCAAAGCTTTCATGCACCCCCTCTTTTCTGCAGGTCTTTTATATTTAGTTCAGAAAACAGCCTTGAACTGAAGAAGTGACTTTTGTCTCAAGAAATTTTGCTGAGGTATAAACCACTTAAAAGTACTAATTCACTACACTTTTTTCACATTCCCTGGGAAAATGTTGGCAGTCTACCCAAAACACCAGCCCATCAAAACAAACCCCAAAAAACTTAGCTCCTTGCGCTACTGAATCTGTAAGGCAATAGCTGTAAGCTGTCAGTGGGAGAAAACTGTCCATTTGCTGTATCACACAAACCAATTTCAACCAGGAAATAAAGAACTTTCCACTTGAATTGAACCATAAATTGAAATCTATGGACACACAAAAAAACATCCCTAAAAAGAAATTTTAAGACATCACACCTAGATTATATAGTCTGACATGTGATCTTTATCACCTGGAACTATAGTAGCACACACCAGATGCAACACCTCCTTACAAGGAGAATATTCAGGACGGTCATTCCATCAGGTTCAAACTGTCAAACTGTTTACACTTTGGTTCTGCTTCCTGGCTGCTGATGTAGCTGACAATCACAGATGTGTGGGCAACTGCTGTGAGAGCAAGCAGGAGATGTAGGAAATTCCTGAGAATTGCACATGACATGTACAGGACGTTGGAAGCAAAAACGTGCCCACTGTATGTGCCAACAATTATCAGTCTTTATCTGGTGGGATATGTAACATTTTCTGATGCACATCTGGGAATCTGGGAGGAAATTCTCTGAAGTGCTACAGCAGTTCTTTGTGGGTTGGCATGGAAAGACACCAAAGTTGTTTGCAGTTTGAAGGGCAGCCCAGGAAAAGGCAGTCATGCACTGGAGTTCCCCTGCGCCTTAGTACTGGTGACCTTCAGACCAACAGCAGCGAACAAAGCAGTTTTGTCCTAACACCCCCACTCTTTTTCTACAAGGTCACCATTTCACAAATAAAAAAGTGTTTGAAAGTTAGACAGTTCAACTATCTGATAATGTTCTTCAGCCTCAAAATGTGGGCAAACTAAATAAAGACTGAAGAGATTTCACAAAACATAGATTAATGTTGAGAAAACAAAAAACAACCATAAAGCTTTCTTATTACAGTTCAACATTACTCAGCAGTCATTGGCAGGCTTGTTTATTCAGCACCATGAATGTTCTTCCCATGCTGTTCTAATACACTAAAGAAATTAACTATGACTCCTTTTCAAGATCAAAGGGGTTGCTACCAAGCCTTGTCTGTTTATCTGAAGCCAGAGAGTGAGATTGCAGGCTCAGTACCTCAGCTCCATGCTGGCTGAAAAGCAAGCTTCACCTGATACAGTAATTTTTCATCCCAAGTGACCAGCTTTCTGGAAGCATCAATGAGAAGAGGGCAAGATACAGGAGCACAGAAAGGAAGCCTGCACCAGCAAAGTGATGGAGATGGATGGTGGCTGCTACAGACAGACCACACAGACTGAGGTGGTTTACGTGCTCATTTGCACAGGCAGACTTAGCAACGTGTAAGCATTGACTCTGTGTGTAACAGGTATGCTAAAGGCATGGCTTCAGTCCCTGCCAAGGAGGCCAGAAATGGTTATTGGTACCAGTACAGTCATGGCAATAGCATTTCATCTGATTAATACTGCACACTGCCTACTCTAACCATCATCCTTGAATCTGTGAAGATTAGGCTAGAATATACACTCTTTTTGCATATATATTTTTAAGTGCAGATGTCTGTAAGCTGGTCTATATAACAGATGTGCAGAATACTAATCAACAATTTTAAGTTGATTTTTTTAAAGTTTGTAGTTCACTGCCTTGATATTACAATTCCACTTCAGCACAAAAGCCTTCCAGATGAACTGCCCCCTTAGTGGTAACTATAGGGAATGAAAAAAACTGTGAAAGCATTAACAGCAGTGTGCAATCGAAATTAAAGTATGTGTAATGTGTAACTTCTCCTGCATTTTTTGCATGCTTCTCAGAAGTTATGGGGATTTCTTCAGAACCAAAAGAGGTCAAAGGGAAAAACATCTAATTTAGTACAGTAAGCCTTCAAAGCTAGCAGCCTCAAGTAAACCAGCAGAAATCACAGGTTTCAGAAGAGGTTTTGACACTCCAATGTTTTTGCCCTATACAAATTGCAGGGAACAATTAATCGTAAAGAGGGCAAGTTCAGAGGCAGAGAGAGCCCCAAGACCTGCAAGTCTCTCTGCTTTGACTGATTCCACCAGGATGTCTAGCAGCCCTTCGGACTTGCTAAAATGAGATTTTAGGCTCAAGTTTAAATCACGTTATTCAAGCACACTTGGTTAGTCCCAAGGAAACAAAGAGAGTATGCCAAACTGGTATCAGTGCAGATCAACTCAAACAAACTGAATAATACCTGCTTCTGCTGAAACTGATTGAGCAAACATCTTCATTCTGCTGCTTAGCTAACCAGCACTTACCGATTCGTGTCTGCAAGCCTTTCAGACTCGAAAACAACACCCCTTACTTACCCCACTTACTGTGCTATAGATAAAGACAGTAACACAGAAATATATTTTCTTATATCACAGTGATTATTAAACTCAATACCAATGAATTCATTTTGACAAAGGTCTATGATGCAAAGAGCAAATAAAAGGCCCAAAAATCAAAGGCCCCATTGCTGATGCAGTACTAATCTTGTATTTGCCAGTGTCTCAAATCAGAGCTTCACCCATACAATCTTTTTTCACCCTTATTGGCTTTAATCACTTGCTCACAGACCACAAAGAGCTTACAAAGCGAAATGAACCATAAGAGCAATGCAAACATCATTGTAATATAAACACTTTCTTCCTGAAAACAACTTATTTTGCAGAGGTTACAGGCTAAATTAAGAAACAATAAAAGAGAATTAAAGCAAACTCTATAAGGCTGGGTAGAAAAAATGAGAAATACAGCAGCAATACATGTTAACTAGGCACTGTGATGATAATATACTTTCATATCCTACTATCTCCACATGGTATTAGAGTCTTCTGTAAGATATTGGGATGCTTCGTACTGAATTTTCAAAATTCTAAAGTGCCAACTAAAATTATCGTTGGCACTCTCTGAATGGAAAACCTAAATCTAAATCTAATATCTACCCCTGAACTGTCATGGAGCAAAAAGAAGCAAAAGGAAGGGCCTATAAAACAGTATAACCCCTTCATCTCCTGCTCAGCTCACAAAGCAGCTTGCTCAACAAGCAGTTAGGGAATGATATGTTGCATTTTTCTGCACCACATATGGTGAAGAAGTTTCAAAAAGTGACAAATTTTGAGCTCCTAAACTCAAAGAGATAACCCTATAAGCAGTAAAGGAGAACCATGGTGATTCTCATCTCAGCAAATCCAGATACTTGTAAAGCTAACATGAAGTGTGCAGCCTTAACTTGAAAAAGGTGATTAGTTAGCCTAAGCTCTTTCCAAAATAATATTGCACAATATCACAATCACACCAATTCTGTCAGGTTTTGGCATGACATTCTGCATGGTTCCTCCCAGGGCTTGGCAGCCTCTTCTCCAGCACCTGTTTCTTGTAAATTTTAAAACTCCTCCTCTCTCTGAGGACAGAGCCCCATTCTCAGCACTCTGTGTCACGGATGTAGCAGAGCCTTTTGTCATATTCTGCTCTTATTCACAAGCAGTTCTGATTTTTTAAAAATCCCTCTTTGTTTAGACACTAACAGTACTTAACCATTAGAGCACAACCAATCCAAAGAGCCCAAATAAACACTTACACAAACACACTACAATATAAAAACCATGAACTCTATTGACTTCTTAACAGGACACAAGTAGGTCTGAAAAGTAAGGACTCGAAGAGAAAAAATAAAAGTAAATAGCTTTCATTAGGGGAAGTTCTGATGCCCTAGAGGCTCTCTCTCCAGTGCTTTCAATTGCTGATGCTAGTCTTAAGCATTTATTAATTGTTTTGAATTTCAAGGATGGCCCAAGAGGCACATCAATTTAGGTTTTAGGCATCCTTGACACAAATCAAAAGTACAAATATTTGGGACAGATGCTTTTGCTCAGAAATATTTCTCTTTTTAAGAGAAACATCTCATTTAAAAACTCCACTCAGTGACGTTAAAGCCATTTATAAAATTCTCTTTCATCAAAATTTCCCGCTCTACGTGTGACACTAGTTTATCAGGAATAAATGCAATACAATTCAGCATACATCCACGCACAAGCAATGCCATATCAAATTAAATAAAACCCCACAGTTAGGAGTACTTAGTCTGATTATTTTCGCAAGCCATTCCATCCCTGCCTCATGTTTAGGGATACTCACGATACAAGCTCAGGAGAAATAGTGTGAGTGAAGTCCTTAAATGCAGAACTTTACAATAAATTCCAATGGAAGAGGAGAAAAGCTTGGAGAGAAAGGCAGAAGAAAGGAAACCAAGTTCCAGAAATTTTCTACCTTACACCAAATTTCCTTATGAAAACACAGGCTTCCAGAAGGAAGCAGAGCATTGATTCTTTTAATTGAACAGTTTGACTCCCAACTATTTGCACCTGTTAATATTGTTATCAAGATTTTATTTCCCTACATCATACATCCCAATTATAATATCTATCATGGGATTACATGGCAAGGTTTTGGTAGAAGGGAAGGACACTTTAGGGGAGCTTCTGTGAGGAGAAGAAGAGCCAGTGCCAGCCAGCTCCCAGACAGATCCACTGCTGCCCACAGCTGAACCCATCAGCAATGGTGGTGACACCTCTGGGATAACATATTTAGGAAAGAGTAAGAAAGGCTGTGCAGCATCTGGAAAGAGGAGTGAGAATATCTGAGAGAAACAGCTCTGCAGACACCAACATCAGCGCAGAAGGAGGGACAGGAGGTGCTGCAGGAGCAGGAGCAGAGATTCCCCTACAACCTGTGGTGAAGCCCTTAGCAAAGCAGCTGTGCCCCTGCAGCCCATGGAGGTTCACATCAGAGCAGACTTTCACCTGCAGTCCACACTGGACTATGTAGAAGTTCCCTGAAGGAAGCTGAAGCCTGTGGAGAGTCCACACTGAGCATCCCACTCTTGCAGGACTGAAACCTATGACCAGAACCCACACTGGAGCAATTCTTGAAGCACTGTAGCTACTGAGACGGACCCAGGATGGACAATTTTGTGAAGGATTGTATCCTTTAGGCAGGATCCCATGCTGGAGAAAGGGAAAAGCACAGGGAGAAAGGAGCAGCAGAGATGAAATGTTATGAGCTGATCACGACCCCCTTTTCCCCGTTCCCTGCATCACTCAGGGCTTGTGCCAGAGGGAAGAGGTGAGAGGACTCTAAGCCTGTGAAGAAGGGAAGGGTAGGGACAAGGTGTTCTTAGTTTTTCAATGTTTCTCACTATTCTACTGTGTTACAATTAATTGCCAATGAAATAAAAGGAATTAAATCAATTTTCTCAAGTCAAGCTTGTTTTTCCCCCTTCAGTAATTAGCAAGAAATCTCCTTGCCTTTATTTGTATCCATGAGCTTTTCTACGCATGTTTCTTCCCTTGTCACGTCCATGGAGGGGGACCAAGAGTGGCTTGGTGGACAACTGGCAGTCAGCCAAGGTTAACACATAAGAATATTGCACCATGCCAAAAAAATCAGCATTAAGAACCTCCAGAGCTGAAGAAATTCTAATTTCTGTGAAAAGATTTGAAGAGGCCCTCTTTATTTGGAAAGCTCTTTGACAAAGCTACAAACGACAGGTGTCTGCTTTCACCATCAGCTACACAGTAGATAACAACAAAACAATATTAGAAAGGAACTGTGACCAAAGTGGATGAAATATTGAGCATCTTTCCAAAGGAGAGTATCTGGACAGATGGCCGACTGTGCATGAGTGAAATGGACTGACAACTTGATATTGTAAAGACAAACATAAAAATAATACAGATAAAATTCCAAAGACTTGAGATACTGTTCCTCATGCAAAATGAAAATTAAAGGCACCATTTAAGAAGCATAATGCGTGAAAACTAAACATTAAAATGATGAAGTTTGAATCAAAGTGCAAATATGTACCTTCATAACTCATCAACTGAATCAGAACTCCTTTCCACCAGCATACTTCAGGACACCAGTCTTGAAAACTACTTTTAGAACTCAGGCCCTCAAATGCATGTTTACAAGGCTCCTTCCTTAGTGTCACTGGAGAAGCAACAAGGACTGATTGTATAGTGAACCACAACATTACTACAGGAGTCTATAATAATAGACTGAAAAGATCAGGCCCTTTATTAGGTAACAAAAATACTGTTCACACACAGATAAATACGGAATGAAGGCTTTTAAATTCTGTCTTATTTCAGAAATTTATTGTTTTAATAATGAGTAAAATAATCTTGCACTTTCCACCTCAGCTTTATTAGTAACTATAATGAGCTCAATTTTAGGTTAGTACAAGACCAGGTAAGTTCTCAGGCAACTGCATCTTACACAGAATTTATAGAATATATACAATATACACAAACATTAAAAAACCACATCATCAAAATGCATGACAAAATGCAGCTGCATGCCATGTAACTTCCATAAGTCATATACCAACAAATAATAGGACCAAGCTAATGTATAATTGCCTTGACTCTGCCTTAAAAGAATAATGAAAATTCCAGTTACTTTTTCTTTTACATAAGCACATTGACAGCACATTTAAAATCCAGCTTCTACACTTTCTTTCTAATAA
>WAAE01008340.1:0-14346 GCA_013400495.1 Nicator chloris
AACTTCCTTTGTGCTAGCACAATATCCATAGTAGTGGCTATTCTAATAATGGTAAACTAAGTAAACTGATCTCCTCCCAACAGATCACATGGATACAGATAAGGACTTGATTGTCATGCCATATCAGATGACTCATACATATATTAGTGCTAAACCATGATAGAAAATAGAGGAAAAGAATAATTACACTGTTCAACTCTGAAAACCTCCTTCTTCTTCATATAAATTTAGACGAATACATGAAATAAGAGGGCTGAACAACAGAAAAGGAAACATCTATATCATCTATCTCTATCTCTATCTATATCTATCTATATCATCTATATCTATATCTATATCTTCTATATGAGCAAAATATGAGTGGAAATAATATCAAATGTTATCAAAATGTTGCCTTTGTTGTGCATCAGTTTTGATCTAGCTGATAATAACATTCAGGCTTTTGTCTCTCTTCAGATCTGGGTATATAATACTAGTCTAATGGTGTTTAAAACTAGATTCTCAGTTTCTGATTGCTAGGTTTACCTTATCGTTTCTGCAGTGAACCATTTAATAACTTGAAGACACACCCTGAAACCTGTACTGCACAGATGGATTTCTGCACACACAGAAAGCCCTTTTGCTTCAATACCGGTCACCCAGAACACAACTGTCAGCTATACGTACAAGGATATAAGGGAAGCAGAGCACAGCTATACCAAAAATTCAGGTTAAAGTGACAACAAAGTAGGCTTTTATGACCCAGTTATGCTGTCAAAACCAAAACACTGTTAACAAAAGAATGCACCCCACCGGTTACTCCTGCTTGAGGTGTGTTGCTCCTAAAATGTGGGAGATTATTATAGCAATAGCATCTGACCTGACTGCAGAGCAAGCAAGAGTATTTGCCTAAATCTTGAGGCCACTGAATTCAGAAACTTTTACAATGGGGCTTTTGGGACTAAAGGATTAGCTTACGTTAACTAGTAAAGATTGCACAGCCTCAGAATGGAGTCGATCATCAGCTATACTGCAGGAACAATTTAGTAAGAAATTTAGTAGGTAGATGTCTCAGAACAGTTATCTGAACAACGACAAGAGACTTGGCTAGCAGGTTATTCCACCTAGAATGCTATGAGACTGTAAAATACTGTGAATCCTGGAATATATGTTGGTATTGGCATCTGGGAATGTATCTGCTCAAATAGAACCACTGGCTCTGAAGTAGCAGTGGGACAAGACTTAAGTTAGCAAGAGTAATTATCGGACCTGTGAATCAAGCACAGCTACAATGGGAAGAGCTGCAAGTTCGGCTTCAGCAGGTATGGACAAGGAAAATGGACAAGATAATGAAGGTAAGAAAGAATACAAGGAAAACCCGGGCTTATGGATCTAATAAAAGGTCTACACACTGTAGACATTATAGACTGTAATTTTCAGAAATAGTCTTAAATGACCCACAGCCTCCATTTAAAATAATGATAAAAAGGAACAGAAAAGGAAAAACAGAAAAGGACAAAAAAGTCCTTAGCGTGGGTTTAGCTCTTTATGTAAAAAGAGGTGGTAATGGTAAATATTCTTGGACAATATGATAAAAACTTCCTTTAGCAGACACCGATGAAATTGCAGGAAGGAAATATGGTAAAATTTGAGAAAAAGAGGCAAAGATTTGAGAAAATGGGATAGAACACATAAATTCCTTGCTGGCTCATTTTGTCAAGCAAATAAAAAATCATGAGGAATGAAAACTACAGAAAATAATAAGTCACTCTTGGCAAAGGCCTCAGACATCATCTCTTCCTCTCAATAACAAAGACTAGTGAGATTCTGCTGTCTACTTGCCCCTGGTCTAGTGGTAAAATTACAATATAACCTATGGAAATGGCCAATAATAATATTAGTACTGGGTGGTTGAGGGAAGAACATTAACTACCATTAGTGCCATGATGTTAATTGATACTGTAGTGTCAATAACCACTCTTCAACAAATATTTGTTCAAGCTACAGCCCAAGAAAGAGGGAAAGTGATAAAACTTACTGCATTATATGCACGAAATGATGTTCAAGTACCTGCATTAAGATCTCTGCCTGCAGTTAAATAGCTGCCAGGAGCCTCCTCCTTTCCTTCAGGAGTGGGAGGATCCCTTTTAGGAACACCAGGGAACTATTGGCACAGCCTTGTTGAAACAAAATGGATTAGCTGCAGATTTTGCTACGGATGTTTGTGAAATTGGGCCTGACCAGTGGGAGGTGAGGGTGGAGTGATTCCTGCAAGTCATTGATGCTTTGTTATTAAGAATCCGGAGGAAATAAAAACAGTGGATATTTGGGTAACAGAATTTCCTCAAGTTTTTTGTGTCTGTAATTTAAAATGTGAAAAAATAGAAATTGTGTTTTAATGGCAGAGGAAGGACTCCAATCCACCATCAACAAGTTTACTGGAAAGCAAGATCTTGGTACAGAGACCTATTATTTTAACATCCTATTTGTCCAGGGTTAAAAGCAAAGAAAATAAGTTAAAAGTGAGATTTTAACACTTAAATAAAGTAGCCATCTCTTGGGTTGTTTGTATGCTTGAAATTAATGTGACGCTAAGCAGAATAATTGACTGTTAGTTTGTTACTGATTTAGCCAGTGCTTTCTTTCCAATTCCACCAACAGAGCAGAACTAGTAATAACATTTACCTGTGAGAGAAAGCAATATTGTTTTATCCATGTTCCTCAAGACTTTCAGATAAAACATATCACATATGCATGAAATTACCATCAGAATGTGTTATGTCATACCATACACGAATGATATGTCAGTACATGGAAAAACTGAATATTTGGGTATATACTTAAGAAGTGGCCAGCATTACTCAAAACATAGGCTTCAAAGTTAATCATGACGAAACTCAAATACATAGGCTTCAAAGCTCATAATGAGCTCAGGTACAAACTAAAGTGGAATATTAAGTAATAATTTTAGGTCAAAGGAATGGTAATGCTGGCATCAGTAGAACTGAGAGTCCATGCTTGTAAAAATTGTATTAGTTTCACTTTTGCTGCTGCTTACATTTTTGTCAGAATCATATTTGCAGAAATGAGTAAACCACTAATCAAATTAGTGAAGAAATCTCACAAAAAAAGAATGGAAATAAAAAAAAAAGAAGTATAACTGCACTAGTTCAAATGCTAGCCTTTAAATGCACATTACTGTAAGCTGTTTCATGTTCAGCTGGCCACTACTGATCTACACAGCATTGTTTAAAGAACAGAAACAAAATGCTTTTGCTTTGAGATTCTTAAGATTTGTGGGAAAAAAAACAGCGTTCTGTATTAAAAAACATGTTTAGCATTAGTATAGGCAATTAGTTTTAGGTATACATCACTAGAGGCTACTTTGCAGTAGTCCATATCACACATACTCCACTAAAGTACGTATCACACATATTCCACTGAAGTACATAATCAGTGGAAAAGTACAAACTGATATGTATTAAACCTAGGCTAGCTGGATACACACTGGCTTTTATAAATAAGAGCTTTCTGTAGAATAAGGCAAGACTTTATCATTAGCTCCATAGGGTTTATAAACACTGGAAAGAACAGGAGTGCACTTTACCTGTTTATGAGTCTCTCCGTTACTGACTTCGTGCTACAGGTTATTCGGTGTGGTTCACAAATGGCTCCAGTTTTTGTCAAAAGTATGGAAAATCCTCTATTAGATATGCTGGGAAAAATAAAAAGAGCTGTCTGCCTTCACTCTGCACAAGCAACAGAACCACAAGCTCTGCTAATGATGTTAAAAGAGAAACCCAAAGGAAATGACCCAGCTTCATCCTGAGTTTCAGACCGGATACATCAAGCTTTAACTATTTGGCTACCAAAGTAGAATAAAAATTACCTACAAACACAGAATGGAAATCTGGTAGCCTCTCCATCATGGAAAGGAAATCCTGAACATAGGTTAATAAAAGCAGAGAGGAAAGAAAAATATGCAGGTCACGTAGAAGCCTACCAAAAAGAAACATACAGAGGTAGCAATCTTGGAATAGTCAAGCACACACCTATGCCAAGGTTGTGAAAGTCCCTGTAGAATTGGCACTGGAAGAAACACCCAGCTTGCAAACAAACCGAAGAAAATCACACAAAGCGAGGTATAAAAAGATAGAACAACTTTACAACATGGAAATGAGGAAATTGAGGGGCGATTACTATAGAAGCTGGTAGACACATGAAACATAGAGAGTGTAGTGTGGCCAGGTAAAAAACACTTGTACATAATGAGCACTATGTACACTTTAAATAGATTTGTTTCAATAGGTGCGTGAGCAAGATCAAGTAAGGGGTGCTTGAATGCAAAAGGAAGTTTTAGAAGGTAGCTAGTTGCCCAAACATGAAGACAGATGGGTGCATAATTGCTTAGTTTGTGCTGTGGTGAATACCCCCACTAGGAGAATAATAAAGTCTTAATAAGACTTTATTAAGAATTAGATATTATAAGAATAATGTCTTAATAAAATTAAGACATTAGAGAATTCATGAACCATTTTTGCCATGGTTTAATCCCAGATGGCAACTAAATGCCACACAGACACACACTCACTCACTCACTCTCTGCCCAGTGTGATGGGGAACAGAACCGGAAGAAAGTAAAAACTGGTGGGTTAATGTAGGAAAAGTTTAATAACTGAAGCAAAGTAAAATACAACAACAACAACAATAATAATAGTAGCAATAATAATGAAAGAGAGAGGGAGATAAATCCCAGGAGAAATAAGTGATGCACCAGATAGTTGCTCACCACTCAGTAACCGATACTCAGCCTGTGTCTGAGCTGTGATCGGCTCCTCCCGGCCAACTCCCTCACCTTATATGATATTCTGTGGTAGGAAATATTTCTTTGGCCATCTCGGGTCAGCTGTCCTGACCGTGTTCCCCCTGCCCCCAGCTTCTTGTGCAGCTCTTCACTGGCAGAACATGAGACAGTAAGAAGTCCTTGATTTCGGGCAAGCACTACGTAGCAACAGCCAAAACATCAGTGAGAAACACCAGAAGAAAATTAACTCTGTCCTAGCCAAACCCAGGACAATGGGCTAGGACACGGAGTACACCAGAATTGGTGCTGTCCCACCTCAGTCCCACAGACTATGAAAAGTGGGAGTAAGCATGGTTTCCTAATTCTAGACTCACTGACAAAGGGGGTTGAGGTAGTTCAGTAAAGAAAGCTATAGCCAAGTGTACCATCATGCAGAAATTTATAATTGTATTTTCCAGATGAAATTTAAACCAATACATTTATTGAGACAAGGAACATATATTCCTGGCAAAATCATCAAGGAATTATGTGGACACCTGTGAAGAAAAGAAAGGCTGCATGTTGCTGTGGACTTGCAGTTCAAGGTAAATTGAATGGCCTAATGGGACTATAAAAATACCACTAAGCCAAAAGGTGAAAAATTACAGAAAGGTTTTGGATATTGCATCAACTTGTCATTGTAACGACCTGTGAGCCACAGCTTCTCGCAATTTCATGTGATTTAGAGCTATGCCTGGGAGAAAAAAAATGCCTAATGTTTTAACCAAAGAATGGCCACTGACCCTATCTAAACACATGGAAAGAGATTAATGTTGCTATAGCAACTCAGATGGGAAGGAATGCTCAATGCACAAATAAACAAACAAGAATAAACCACTACCCAGAATGGCAAGGAGGATAGAAAGTAATATTGCATATTTTCCACACAAGTTTACAATCTAAACTGTAAATGAGATGAACTAGCTCCAATTATAAACAAAGCAGGATCTTATGTATATCAACATAAACTCATAAATGGAAAATAGCCTAAATAGTTCCAGTTTTGATTTTAATTATGTCAAGGTAAATAAACTAATAAAAGCAAGAATGTTATGTTATAAATGTTGCTATTAAAATTTAAGAGTACATAAGGGAAGTCTCACCAGAATTATTGCCAGCAGAGAGGCTTTTAAAAGAAACAGCATAAATTAATTATTAAGTACTGTCTGAGTGAAGTTTGCTTGTTTTTATTTTTATTATTAACTATGTTTGCTCCAAAATTGTGAATATTTGCTTGCATAACAAGGGAAGTAGTAAGCACCCTGCTCTTTATTGATAATAGACCTTACCTGTAGTGACAGTGGAAAACTCTTTTGTACCAAAGACAATGTAACCATTAGATACATGTCTCCACTACTTTCAAATTGTGGGAAACAAATGTAATGGCTAAAGAACAGCATCTATGTTTCACGATGCCAAAAAGAATCTTGTGATTTTAATGAATGTCTCTGATTTCAAGGGAATGTATTATGGGTGCTTGAAGCAGCATAGAAATTTAACTTGCATATTTTATTTCTATTTACTTGGATAAAAATCAAAGTAATGCACAACAATTGTGATGGAACCTGGACAACCTCAGCAACTGAAATATGAGTGGAAAACACCAGAAACAGTTAAACTAAGAAAACAAGAAGTGAAGTAAACAAAGTGTGGAAACCAGAAGTGAAGTAGAAACCAAAAAAAAAAAGAGGTCAAATGTTTACTTCACAGGGTTTTGTTCTTGGTGTGGTTAACTTTTTTAACCAAAGGTTCCAGTTGAGAGAAAATTCAAAATTTTATGTATACAAGTACGATACAGTATCAACAAATTAATTAGAGTGCATGTTACTGCAAACAAAACATTTACTCTGACTTTTCTAAGGCAGAACAGATATACTGCTTTTATTAAAAGGTCATTGCAACACTGACTCAGAAATGGATTTCATGTGACTGAGTACAACAAACCAAGAGTTTTTATGGATACCATTTTAGAGGGACTAGAAATTGTGACTGGACTTTTGAAAACTATTATGTAGAAACTTTGACTTGTGAGTTATCAAAACTGGAGCATATTATAAGCAACATTCAAACACCATGAAATAAAAATACATATAAATAAATAATTGAATATTATTTACCTGAGATATAACAATGTCACAAGGGAATAAATATATGGATAGAAGTAGTAAAACAATAGTTTTAGTTAAAAAAAGGCACTGGAAGTAGAAAGTGCTATTAACATTGTTAAACTACTAATATCAGTAGACTCTTTAAGCAGTAGTCACCAACACACATTATGGGACAATCAGAGTGTAGGAAGGCTGAAGTGTCAACTATTGAAATGGAATAGAGCTGTAATTTTAGGAGAAATGAAGGCCAAGATCCTATACTGAAGAAGGCATAGAGATGATTGGAAAACAGCACATGCACAATCCGCATTGCTATTGCCTGAAGAGATGTATCAGTCACTGCACGGAAGGTAAGGGGCATTGCTGATGGGCTATTAACAGATTCAGAAAGGCATGTAAGAAACAGGGTTATAGTCACTGAGTCCTGTCCCACAGAAATGCAGTCTGAAGAAGGCTCCACAATAGAAACAGAGTATTGCTCCTACAACAGCAGCAGCTACTTGAGTGTGGACCCAAATAGTTAATGATTCTAGGATCTATAATACCAGATATGGATACAGGGTTTTTTTGTATTTCAGTAGAAATTGTCAGAAGATTGTGCTCTGTGTAGAGAAATATACAATGTTTCTCATCTATATACTTTTGGGTAAACATTTGCAATGTTCACCTACACCAGCAGAATTATAATATCCAGAACATCAGCAGCCTGGGGCCAACTGGAATCTTTATAATAAAAACATTAAGGAATCATAGAAAACTGAGCAAGTAGCTAAAAAAAAAAAAAATCATGAGTAGGCACCAAGCAGTGAAAGGACATATTACTTCAGAGAATCAACAACTACTAAGGTCAGGAAAGAATAAAGAAACCTTGAATCTACTATGGGAATTTTAGAGGACAGTCAAGTACTGTTACAAGAATCCAATATTTTAGCCATAAGTCATTACCTGTGTATTAACTAGATGTCTTTTTTTACAGCTTGCAATATGTCTTGTAGAGTGTGACTGAAGACCTGGGACTATCTGGAGCTATACAATTGCACAAAACCTACATGGATTTTGCAAAAAAATCACAAGACAAGACTGAAGCAGGATGACAGTGCAGTTTCTTGCTGAGGCAGTACCTAGTCTTGAGCCAGCAGAGCGTGAGACTGTGGGTCCAGAATCACAGACTTGTTGAGGCTGGAAGGTCATTTGGTCCAACCTCTCTGCTCACAGAGGGTCCCCTAGAGCCCATTACTCAGTATTGCATCCAGATGGCTTCTGAATAGATGGTTTCCCTTCCAAGGAAGGAAACTCCACAACCATTCTGGGAAAGCTGTTCCAATGCTCAGTCACCGTCACAGTAAACAAGTTCTTCCTCATATTTAAGGTGCAATTTCCTGTGCATCAGTTTCTCTCCGTTGCCTCTTGTCCTATTGCTTGGAACCACCGAGAAGAGCCTGATCCATTCTCTTGACCCCCTCCCTTCAGATACTCATAAACACTGGTGAGATTTCCTCTCAGCTGCCTCTTTTCAGGCCCAGCTCTCCCAGCCTTTCATTGTAAGAGTGATGCTCCTGTCACCCAGTCATCTTTGTTCTCCTCTGCTGGACCCACCCCAGGAGCTCCATTTCTCCCTTGTACTGATGAGTCCAGAACTGGACACAGCACTCCAGATGTGCCCCACCACAGCTGAGAGGAGGGGCAGGATCACGCCCTGGGCCTGTTGGCAATGCTCTTCGTAAAGCACCTCAGGACACCATTGGCCTGCAAGGCCACAAGGGCACTGCTGGCTCATGGACAGCTTGTTGTCCACCAGGACCCCCAGGTCCTTCTCCTCAGAGCTACCTCCCAGCAGGTCAGTTCCTGGCCTGCACCGGTGTGTGGGGTTATTCTTACCCACATACAGGACCCTGCATTTGTCTTTCTTGAATTTCAAAAGGTTCTGCTCTGCCAATCCTTCCAGCCTGTCAAGGTCCCTCTGAAGGGTGGCACAGCACTCCAGAGCATCGGCCACTCCTCTCAGCTTTGTGTCATCAGTGAACTTGCTGAGGAGGCATCTACCTTTGCATCCAAGTAACTGATGAACAAGTTAAACTGTTCCAGTATTGAACCTTAGGGGACTGTGGGCCTGATTTGGCCTGCTTTTCCCAAGGGAAATTCTCAAGCATCAGAGCAGCAGTAAGGCCTGTGAGAGAGAGAAGTTTTCCCAAAACATTGGTCTGTGAAACTGTGAGAAAGAATTTAAACAATCTTTTTCACCTGCTGTTTTTCCAACTTGTGTACAAGATGTTTACAAAGAGGTGTTGTTTCTAATTAGCCAGTGATGGGGATGGGGTGTTAATGAAAGGACCAATCACGTCCAGCTGTGTCGTAACCATCTATAAAAATGGTGTGTTTTGCTTAATAAACTAGACAATAGTCTTCAGAAAACCTTAAGAGTCTGTGTCATTCATTACTGCTGTCCCTAATACAATGGCGACAGGGGACATCACTAGTGACAGTCCAACTAAACCCTGAGCCACTGCTCGAAACCCTCTGAGACCTGCCATTCAGCCAGTTCTCAATCCATCTCACCATCCTCCCATCCAGCCCACTCTTCCTGAGCTTGCAAGGCATGGGGAATTGACAAGAAGCTTGCCAAGGCAGATGATTTCTATGAGTAAGTGTCCTAAGCACAGTATAATAAATATTTACTTGCCTTGAACCCAGGCAGAAGTACCCTAAACCAGCAAACCCAGCAACAACAAAGTACCATTTTGTAACACGGCTAATCATACAAAAAAAAATGGAACCACAGAGGGACAGAGACTTGGGGTATAGTTTCACAAAAGTGATACAGAAAAACATTTTCAAGTAATGAAATCTGAAAAATAAGAACTAAGGATGTACAACCAGCAGGAAAGTAGCCTGGCAAAATCAGAACAAATTCTAGTCATAAGAAAAAAAAAGAGAAGTTAAGTTATTGGGAGCAGCAAGATCTTCTGCTTGTTTTGATTGAGAAGGGGTGTGCAATATTAAAACTTCAAGGATGGGAGAGGAAGAATGGGAAGAAAAATCATTCACTTCAGTTCTACTCTTACTGAAGAGCTCTTAAACCTGACCACCCCAACATTAGTGATTCAGACCCTTGAGAACTACAGTAGCAATCACCACAGCATCCACATATTCATTGTAAAAAGGGATATATTGCTCCTGGTGCAGGAGAATCACGTCAAGGTTTGAACTGCACACCTGTGAAGAAAAAGGATCTTAACTCACATTTTTTATCTTCTATTACTGATCAAATGAGGCCGCCAAGTGGCAAGGTAAATATTTTAAGTCACAAAGGAAAAGTGTAATAACTTCAAATAAAATAACTTTAGAATATGTAAAAAGAATAATCAAGAGAAATGAAGCAGTAATCTCATTTATCTCGCAAGTAATCTCACAAGCATAACTTTCAAAAGCTATGGTGCTTAAGTCACGATGTCTTCAAATATTGCTTTCTTACTCACTTCAGGCAAGCATCCTTAAAACAACTTGCAACAAGTTTTAAAGCTCACAGATTGAAATTTACATCCTTCCAATCCTAAATCACAAACATGCTTCGCATTTCAGTGTTTCATACTACTTTTCCTTGGCCAACTCTACTATGATGATATAATTTTGTAAAATTCAGGTTTTGTTCTTATTCTCCTTCTGTTCATGACTGTCACCCAAGTATGCTCTAAAAAGGCATATGGTACTCTGCTTTCCTTAAGTCCTTTCACTCCTTCCACAGAACTAAGTATCAGCAGTATGCCAAAAAAAGGTGGTGGGTGGAATTCCGTCTTCTAACATGCCCTCAAACCTTTCTTTTAAAGGCTCCTGTACAGATTTTCTAAGACATAATAATAAGCAATAATGGCAAAGTGCAAGATATACAAATAATCTGAAAAATTGATCCATTCTTAGAATTCTCATAGGAAAGAGTAATTTGGAAAAGTGCAACCACAACTTCAAATTATACCTATCATGTTTCTTTAAGAAGATGTTGATAAATCAGATATTTGTAGATGCCCAGATACGCTGCCAAAAAAAAAAAAAGAAAAAAAAAAAGAAAAAAAAAAAGCCAGCAAAGCAAAAAATAAGCCCAAATGATTTCAAACCACAAAACTAAAAAGAGAAAGCATGATGCCTCCTACATATACAGAATCACAGAGTTGTTAGGGTTGAAAAGGGCCTCTGGAAATCATCTTGTCCAAACCCCTGCCAAGACAGGGTCACCTAAGCAAGAAACACAGGAACACATCCAGGTGAGTTTTGAATGTCTCTGGAAAGGGACACTCCTTGACCTCCTTGGGCAGCCTGGGGCAGTGCTCTGTCACCCCCAGCATAGAGGAGGTTCTTCCTTATGTTGAGGTGAGACTTCTTGTGGTTTACTCATGGTTCAGATACAAAGCAAGGCAGCTAATTGCAATCTAAGAGATGCATTCCGTAATATCAGTATACTCAAAATTACCCCAAAGTAAATTACATCACATTTCACACCAATTTGTGTTTTGCTCCTAACTGAGACAGTCTTGTGTGATAGCTTGAGATCAACTTTATTTTCTCCTACTATAAATGACAATACAGTGCCAACTTGTGAGTTAGTCCTGGCAAGCAGCTAAGGCCCACACAGCCACTTATTCACTTCTGCTCAGTGGGATGGGAGAGAGAATTGTACTGGAAAAGGAGCAAAAAGTGTGGGCTGAGTTAAAGACGGTTTAATAAGTGTAGTAAAGCAGTATACGCAAGCAAAGCAAAATAAGGAATACATTTACTGCTTCCCATCAACAGGCATATCTTTAGCCATTTCCAGGAAAGTGGGGAACAGTTACTTGGGAAGACTAATGGTGTAACTCAAATGTTCCTGCTTCTTCCTTCTCTCCCTGAGTTTTTACCACTGGACACAATGTCATATGGTATGGAATAACCCTTTTATCAATTGGAATCAGTTGTCCTGGATGTGCTCCCTAACAGCTTCTTTTCTTGCACATCCCCAGTGCTTAAACATCTTTGCATCAAGAATTTTTCCCAACATCTTTCCTTTGTTGCAGCTTCTGGCAATTGCCCCTTGTCCGTTTGCTCTGCACTCCTCAGAAAAGCCTCTTCCTCTATCTTCCCATTGGCTAATTGAAGGCAATAAGATTTTGCCTTAGTCTATTTTTCTTACAGAGAGGCTTTAAAAATCAAGAGTTACCAGAGTAAATTTCCTGATAAACTTATTGAGATTTCCAAAGCAGCTGATGATATTCAAATTAATATTTTTTATTCTTTTAAAGTCTTGTTTTTATGTTTTCTGCTTTGGTAAGACATTAGTGGAAGATAAACTGTATTTGAAAGAAAGCAACTACTTTTAAAGAAATCCATTTACTTGAGGACTAAAACCTATTAATATTGAAACCTAAGGCTTGGTCGAGCAGATAAGTCTGTTTTAATCTTAAATCTCTTCCAAGTATAAAAATAAAAACTTGCAGTTTCTGGGAAAAAGGCAGAGGAGAAGAATGGGAAGATACTTGTTTTTAATATATGTAGAAAAGTTCTCCTGTTTTTTGTTGGTCTCTTCTTGTTTTCATGTTTGGGGGTTTTTTTTGTTTGTTTAAATATTAGTAATTATCCAGTATGTTTATCACCAGTTCAAGAACAACAAACCTCGCAGCTGAAATTGCTCATCTGCAGAGACTAAATCTACTTCAGCCTTAGCTTGAATTTAATTGAATTTTACTCAATCTGCACAAATCACTTAACAGAAGCTACAGAAACAATGGGCCTTTAAAAAGCCTCTGAGAAATAGAAAGAAACTCGAAGACAGGCATTTAATTTCTGAGAGGCAACAAGTAACACATGCAACATTTCCCCTTGATAGTCGGAAAGAAAAAGTAAAGAACAGCTTGTTTCAATCTTGTACAAGTAGAGATATTTAAAATTAATTAAAAAAAATTATTCTTGATTCCAGTGTAGAAATTATATCCTCCTTTAGATTTACCTGTGCCTCCACTTCTTTACTATGTTTCTGGAGCAGGGAGGAAGAGAGGCAGAAACAAAATTATGAACTACCTTATAATGAATTTGAATGATAATATGCTTGGGGAAAAAAATCCACTCAAGCAATGAAGAAGCTTTACTTTAGAGAAGGCAGAACAGTTTACTTACCATTTCATATCAAGTCCAATGAAGATAAAGTCAAATTTATTCAGTTAAATGTTGAGTGAGGTGAGAATACAGCATACCAAATAATACATGATGATCTTGGAAGTTTTGGTAAGTGGCAATACTTGAATCAATTTATGAGATATCTTCTGATGAAAAAAAAACTTTATATGCTACTACATTTTAAAAAATAGCCATCTATATGATAATCTACTTTTTAAACTTATGTCAACATAATTCCTCTTCACGTAACACATTGTGCTGGACACAGTTCTTGTTTGACAGGAACTGTCAGAAAAAGCTTCATATCTACAAGGGATATTCTCCAAAGAAACCATAATCTAGTGGGGATTTTCATGTCAGTAAACAGAAATTTTTATGTTTAATTAATAGGAATGGGTAGGTTGGAATTTAACAGACACATTTAGGAGTACTATGTACATAACTCAGTAGAATGAGGAGTTGTGCCAAAATTTATTTCACCATTCACCCTCGTTGCAAACAAATAAAGTTTGTAAATCAAACAAAATTATTTTCTTAGGCTGAAAGGGAACTTCCTCCCATAAAGGAAGCAAATCAAATTAATCCATACAGTTTCACACCTCCCCAACTATCCAGCCAAATCTACTCCTTCACAACCACAAACCACAATTAGTTTAATGCTAGACTTTCTTCCGAAGTGTTTTATCTTCCTGTCTTCCAGGGACATGAACTTCACACAATTCTGCGTCTTGATGCCAAGGCAAACCCCTATAGCCAGAGCTCTTCCGAGCATGCCGTAGTTCAGAGCTGGGCCAGCTGTAGTTTGGTGGCAAAGGGTATTCCCAGTTCATTCCCGTATTCTCACAAGCATGGCCTGTAAAGCTTACATACGTCATAAAGCATTATCCAGCGGTGCAACAGACTGTCCAGGGAGGTGATGGAGTCGTGTCCTGGAGGATTTCAAGAACCGATGTGGCACTTAGTGGCATCTAGCCGACATGATGTTCAGTCAGAGGTTGGACTCGATGATCTCAGGGACGTTCTCACATTCTAGACGCCAACGGGCTAAGAAGGGAAAGAACTGGTAATAATCAAAGGAAGACCACAATTTTACAGACGCTTGGAGAGCTGCCAGCTCCCTCGCGGTTCCGACCGAACACCGCGCCCGCCGCGCCCCCACAGCCGCCTCAGGTGCGGCTCCCCCCGCGCGCTTCCGCGGGGCGCGCGCTCCTGGGACCACCCCCGCCCCTCAGGAGCGCCGCCAGGCGGCGCCGGCACCGCGCCCCCCGCGCGCTGATT
>WAAE01008343.1:0-14189 GCA_013400495.1 Nicator chloris
AAAAAAAAAAAAAGGAAAACTGATTCTGCATGCAGCTATTGTAATGGATTGGCATAATTCCTTATTCCAGGAATGCAACAACAGGCTATTTACAACTGCCTAATTTTAGGCATCCAAATTAGACACTGGGCTAGGGAGATCAGGCCCACCCACTTCCCTCTCACATGCCCCTGCTTTACAGGGATAGGGAGGAAAGGATGTGTTTCAGACTCCTGAATATAATTCTGCTTTCAATCACCAACAGAAGAGCTCAGTTCTTAACTGGTAGTATAGGGAACATAAGAGCAGTTTGGCACATAGATAATGTAACATTCCCACCTTCAATAGTCAGTCTCTGTTTCATTAATTTAAACACTTTGCAACTATGTTGACACTGAAGTATGTTTGATGTCTGCAAAATATGTTCAAGGACACTTAATTCTAGGGTTTTGTTGTTGTTGGTTTTCTGGGTTTGTTTGTTTGTTTTTTTAAATGTTGCTTTTAATGTGTGGTTACTGTGGGGAATTAACATAAGCCAATTCTGGATACCACACTCAAGGAAGTTGATGAACTGAAGGCCATGACCTTGAGGTTTCCTTATGCATAATGTATCAGGCAAGATGATGTAAGGTTGTATCAATGTACCTATATTTATATTGTACCTTCTTTGCTCCATTTTGCACTCGGATTCCAGTCTCTAAAAAGCCAAGAGTCAGTACAGGCTTCGGCAGGTATGACTAGTAACCTTGCACAGCCTACTGGATTCTAACTGGATTCTATCAGTTCTTCACAGGATCACAGCATGTTTTGGTTAGGTAATGTCAGCACTATGGCCTAAAAAGAGCCCATCCCAGGACAGTGTGGAAATGGAAACACTCACTTCCTTCATCTGCTCTTCTGCAGAGGTACTTCCATGAATATAAAGCAGATATACCTATAAACTCATGCACTTCTCATTGTCAGTTGTGACTCACACTTCCAAGAGGCAGGCTGGTTCGGATTTTTTGAAAGGGGGAAATAGAGATCTCATTAGACGATTATTTGGGGTGTCCAGGTAAGCTTACCTAACTGATATCAGCTAAGCATTTATAGGGAACACAGCTGTTTAAGAACTGGCTGTGCTAGCTCTCTGTAAAAAAATCTGTGCTTTTACAAGTTAAGGTTAACTGTATCTTAGAGAAGAAAGGTAAGTAACTGTAACCAATACTATTTTCACATTTCTCACCTAGAATTCAGTCTTAACCCTCCCTGAGAAAACAATATGCAACTTTCTACTCCTGTGGAAAGCGTTGCATTTTCTGAAACTGAATATGGTCTTCTACTATTTGAAATCAAATAACTAAGTCTTGACTTTTTTCCTTTACATGAGTACTTAAAAATTAAGTAGTGAATGTTCTTATGAAATATTTGTGACTACTGCTGTTACATATAACTCTTACAATTAAACTTTTTGTAACTTTTTATCATTGCTGTGACTGGAGATCAAAAGAAACAAAACTACCTCTGTTTGTTCAAGTTTTTTTTGGGGTTTTAGCTTTGATACATCTGCGAATAGACACCACTTCAATGGCTATCTTAATCAAGCACTCTAATACCATGCCAGTGGGAACAATAACAAAGGGGAGAGGAGGGGGGGAAGCAGGCAGACACTAAAATGGGAAAGTGAAACTGTGATTCTTTGAATTAGTAACAATTTCAAAGCCACTTAAAATGTCTTTTAAGGGAAAAAAAAAGGCTACATTTCAAGAGCCTCTTGATTTTTTTTTCCTAGTTAAAAGAAGAAAAAGGTAAAGTTCATATTCGGGAGGGAAGCATCATCTGAAGTGATCACTGCTAGCATTTGTACCATATTATACTGATGAGTTGGATCAGTATAATATGGTACAAATTATCACGGTACAAAGTTGGATTACTTTGAAGTACAGACAGCTGTGAGCTGGAAAAGTAAATTGCAATTCTGCCAAGATGGAGAGCTGAAGTAAGGAATGGATAACCAATGGGCAAGAGATCAGCCCCCAGTCACACTGGAAAACAGTTTCAGCACACTGGAAGTACCACCCAAGTCAAGGCCTGGTATCAGGGCTCATGAAGCTGCTTTAAACACCCATTCAGCACCCTATCCAGCTGCTGATTCAGAGACTGCAGTCTTCTATCTCTTAGAATTGGCTTTAAAACTTTAGAGTGGCATAATTTTAAATTTTTTTTGCCCATAATTATAATCTATTTTCTATAATTATAGTCTATAATCTATTTTTTTTCCTGAATGGTAGTAAGTGCTAAATCACAAAAACAAAAATCCAAAATCCAAAACTAATGTTCACTACAGTGGAAAGAGAGTTATTTTTAGGACAGAAGTAGTGATCTATTACTAAGTACCTGGATATACTACACGCTACTACCCACAGAATTTACTAAAGTCTTTCTAGATTAAAAACCTACACCTTCTGTCAGCATAAGGTTATGCTGAATATTAAAAAAAAAATTCTTTTTTTTTTTTTTTAATTTGGTTGTACTGGTTTGGTAAGCAAACGCCCTCAACAGCAGAAGCAGCACATGTCTTAAATGAAAACTGACAACAGATTTCCTGGATCAAACAGTTCATAGAAACTCTTGGCCAAAGAGCTCTCTGCTCTTAAAAAGTGTGTTTCCATTAAGCTACTTGATTAGGCTAAAGTCCCCTTTTATCTTTCCAGGGTAAATCAAACAACAGAGATGGTTCACAACACAGGATGACCCAGTTTTACATACTTTCTTCCTCCCTTTCCCTCTTTCCAATCTCACATCCTTGTTCTGCTTTAACGGCTGTCTAACCTTTCCTGAGCCCATCAGACCAACAGAAAATTTTCCAAACAAATAAAATCCATACTTTTGTTCAAAGGTAAAGATTTAATATTAGAGAAGAACATCCACTGCATATGAGAACAGCACAAAAGAGAAAGGGGAGTGTGGCAGCAAGACTGGCTAACAAGAACAGGGAGCAAAACCTGTGCTTTTGTTGTCTGGTCCAAATGCCTTTAAAGGAACCTCTCAGTTACTCAATGTATAACTGATCTTCAGCCATACTTGCAGGTCCTTCATAAGTTTTTCTCCTTTAATATACTAATATGCTCATTACCCATCACCAGAACACCACAGTGGAATGGTACAGTGTGGTTTCTCTAGAAATACATTTACTTCTACAGTACTTAGCTTAAAATTCCAGTTATATCCTACTCATTTTAGGTTTCTCTCTCCGTCTTACCTGGACAATTCTCACCTAAGTCCCTGGCTCAGAAGAGGCTCACAAGACACTCACCTATCTGGCAAAAGTACTGAAGCATCTAATCCTGAGCTAATACCCTAAAACAGAAGAATGAAAATAACATTGTGTTTTATCTAAAAGAAAATCCATCTGAAATCTCAGTTTACCTAAGATATAAGACTAAGTATTAGACAAAGACGAGTATCATGTTTGTCCTGCAACATTTTTAAACAACTGCTATTCCAAATGACTCTGTAATCCTTGTTCCCAGGGCACTTAGACCTCTCTGCTTCTCTCAGTTTCTGTTCCAAAACACAAGTACCCTCCCCAGGGGCCTAATGATGCCAAGCACTTTGCTGGCAGTTAATAAAGAATATTTTTCAGGAGAAAAACAGCAGCAAGGAAATTGAAGTCATCTGGTCCTGTCCTAAGTCTCATATCGCCCACTAATGTGTTCTAAGCAGCATCAGCTGCTACACCAACACACCAGCAAACTACATAAAATCATCATTGCAAGAGGCTTGATGCCAAGCAACATCATGCTATTCTGCACCCACCTCCTTTCCTCTTTGGCACTTTCTGGAATTCAGTATTGCTTGACTGTAGCCTACCTTGTGCTTATTTTCTTTCTACCCTACAGTCTGCTTTCAGATGTGCATATTGTCTGTTAAAAAAACACCAGTTTCTTCCTTCTGGTGTTTTTTTGTTTGGGTTTTTTGTTATGTTTGGGGATTTTTGTTTTGGGTTGGTTGTTTTTGGGTTTTTTTTGTGTTCCAGGAATGCTCTTTTCTGTGCCCCATGGAGCAGGGAAGCATAACCATCACAATTATCAGTCCACTCAAAGCAGCTTGCAAATCTTGAATAACATGCTTTGCTGTGGAAAAGAGGGAAACAGGTTCACCTCTACCTACTGCAGGGCAACCAGCCCATAAATTCTTCAGTTAGATATGTCCAGAACACTGTCGCACCAGTATCCTCCATTAAATACAAATTATATCTGTGTGTAAAATACAACTAAAAGGCTTGGAGAATAGAAGCCATCCTGATGCCTATTTAAGAAATTGCTGAAATCTAAGCAGGGGTGGGAAGCGTCCTCAGATACCTTTATCTTGTTTACAATCCTACAGCTATTCAATCAGAATATTTTACTTATGAAAGCTGTACACAACCAGTCCCAGAACAGGCTGATTTGACCATCAAATGGAAGCAAGAAGGATTCTACATCTTCAAATGCCAGCTGGCAGAAGTCTTGCAGAAGACAGATGACCGGCAGGGTCAATTACCTTCAAGCAGGACTCTCCAGGAGCCTCTGCCTGCGCTTGCACTGCAGTTCTTCTCTTTTAAGCCAATAGCAGGTACCTCTAGGGCATGCAAGTTCTTGCACTGGCAATTACTCATTTCTCCATAATAAGCCCTGGGTCAGCCTCTGAGAGCCCAGCTGTCAGGCTGTCACACTGTGATTGCAAAGACTTGCAGGGATTTCAAATACTGCGTTCCACTAGGGAACAAGGAGTTTAACACAAACCATTTTTCCTTGAGCAATCTTGCAAACTAAAAACAAAATCCAGCACCCTGAACCTGTGCCTCCACAACTAACAGACCTGGCAGATCAGCTGCATGCCACGTTTTTTGAGACACTAACTTCGCCCACAGCATTAAAGAAAGTGCAAAAAAAATTGCCATTTTTAAGAGGCTGTATCTCAGAGTTTGCCACCGAAGACGACAAGCTCCTAGCTGAGTCTCCCATCCCTTTGCGCAACACACAACAAGACCAGCAGGCAGGGCTCCGGGCCTCGCCTCCCTACAGCAGAGCACGGTGCAGAGAGGCTGAGAGAGCTCTGCGCCCAGCCCGGCTCAGCTCGTCCCTCCCGCCGAGGCCAACAGGTCCAGAGAGCCCGCGGCTCCCGGGCAGCACCGAACCGGCTCCTGAAGCTCTGGAGGAAGCACGCAGCGACCGACCTCTGAGAGACGGGAAGGGGAAAAGGGAGACGAACAAATAAACATAGCCCACGAAAATAAAAAGAAAAAAAAAGGAAAGGAAAGGACTCAGGAAACTGCACCTTCGTGCGGGCTGCAGCCCAGCCGCTGCTGCTCGGAACGAAGCGCGCTCACCAGCACCGTCCCGTCCTCCCAGGCAGCGCTCACCACCTGTCGTACCGGCCGGGACCAGCGGCAGGTTCCTCCCCCGCAGGAGGAGGCCCGGGGGCGCCAGGGCAATGCAGCCACGGGGGAGCGGGAGCACCTCCCCGCGGGGCGGGCACCGGCCAAGTCCCCGAGAACGGCAGTCACCGCACGGTCGCAAGAGCTGGGCAAGGCTGTCACCTCCGCTTGGACCGAGCGCAGCGGGGAGCGGGCAGGCGGCTACCGCGCCGCAAACGCGTCCTGCTCAGGGCGGGAAGTTTGTGGGCGGCGGCACCGACCCCACCCTCGCGTGCACCGCCCAGACCCATCGCAACCTGCCCGCGCCTTACCTCCCACCCCTCTGGGCGCCGCCGCCGCCCCTTCAGGTGCCTTCCTCGCCTGAGGGCCAGGAAAAAAACGTAGCAGCCTGGCTTGGCTCCCGCGCGTATGCCCGGCTCAGCTCGACGGCCGGCCCAGCCCACCCCTGGGCACCACCCCCGGGCGCCACCCCCGTCGGCCCCGGGCCCCCGCGCTCCGCGCAGCCCTGCCGGGGCGGGGGGAGGGCGCCCCCTGGCGGGCTTTGCGCCCCTACCCATGAGCGGGGTGTCCAAGGCCCAGCGTGCCCCGGGCCCCGGCACACGCTGTTCCGCCACACGCTGCCCCTACACCCGCGGGCCCGGCACACGCGGCCCCGGCACACGCGGGCCCGGCACGCGCGGGCCCGGCACACGCGGCCCCGGCACACGCGGGCCCGGCACGCGCGGGCCCGGCACACGCGGGCCCTGCCCGAGGGTCAGCCCGCATCCCACACAGTCACAGCGCATGCTGAGTTGGGAGGGACCCATCAGGATCATCAAGTCCAACTCTTGGTCCTGCACAGGACGTCTCCAAGAGTCAGAACGGGTACCTGAGAGCTTTGTCGAAATGCTTCTGTCAGGATTGGTGCTGGGACCACTTCCCTGGGGATGCTGTTCCAGTGCCCAAATACCCTCTGGGAGAAGAACCTTTTCCTGATAGGAAGCCTAAACCTTCCCTGACACAACTTCATGCTGTTCCCTCGAGTCCTGTCACTGTCACCATAGAGGAAAGACCAGTGCCTGCCCTTCCTCTTCCCCTCGCAAGGAAGTTGTAACTGCAATGAGGTCTCCCCTCAGTCTCCAGGCTGAACAGAACAAGTGACCTCAGCCACTCCTCATATGGCTTACCCGCAAGGCCCTTCACCATCTTTGTCATTCTCCTTTACACCCTCTCTACGGGTTTTATTATTTTTTATACCTTCTATTACGGCACCCAAAACTGCACACTGGACTCAAGATGAGGCTGCCCCAGTGCAGAGGAGAGCACAACAATTACTTCCCACAGCTTCTGGGAAGAGACCTAATCCCATGCCCTACCAGTACAGCGTTGGGGGAAAACTTAACTTCAGTTTAGGCAACAAATCTGAAACTTTGACCAGTCATGGAACCTGTAGCAACAGCAGGAAAACCTTGGTGCCATGACCCTCTGTCACAGAGCTCCTCACAGACATAGTGCCCTGAAGGAGTTTGCCCTCCTAGCAGTATCCCAGCTGATGTGGTAGACATCAATATAACAATAAACATACTAGTAAAATAACAATATCCATACTAGTGTTTTATCAGCTAATGAGATTTTTGGTGTATCTAACCCATGGCATTTATGGGAGTAGGTTGATACACAGCCACGTGTACAGCAATAACCACCTTTGCAGTTACATTGAACTGATTGTCTCGGTAGGGAAAAAAAACCCAACAATAACACACATTCTCCCAGCTGACGATATATATATATATACAACTTGGGAAAAAAGTTCTTTCTTTTTCATGCCTACAAAGATTTCTTACACCTTCCCATCTGACCCATCTTTTCCTCAGACAAAAAAGAGGCAGGAGGTGGGAGGGAAGAGAGAGAATAACAGCAGGGACCCATTTCACTGACACCCAACTAAAAGTGAAGTGGTTATATGCCAAATTCTCTGTTCTTAAGTGGAAAAAATTCAAATGCAACAGCAATGCTGAATGAGTTTGGGAAATCCTGGTTTCACTGAGTGAAGAAAACCCAATTGCCCCTCTTTTCAAGCAGCAGAGACCCCCAAGGGTACAGCCTGACAGATGCAAGACAAATAATCATGCAAAATTGAAGGCATTCTGTGAACAAGAGCAGTGTGGCAAACATTGACCAAGAACTGCCCACTTCACAGGTTTGCAGAAAATAGCAGCAAATCAACCAGGTCTGTTGGAGACTACTGTGCCTCCTTTCCCACTGTGAAAGGCAACGAAGGTGGCCTCTTCTGCTGCTGTGGATCCCAACTGTACTGTCACAGAAGGGCCCGACTTCTGTCTCTCTTCAAATTGGAGATGAGGTGAGTCAGCAACTTCCATGTGGTAGGGTCAAAGCAGAACCTCAGCTGGCCTGAGGGAAAGACCGATTCAGTGGCCTCTAAGATGAGAGCTTGGATTAGGAATTACTGTCTGCAAACCAGAGAAGAAAAGGTGGATGGGTACCTAAGAAGCTGTGTTGTGACTGGGGCGGGAGATTGATTTGCTTGGAAGGAAATACTCTATTGTGACTGATTAACTTCTATTTCCAAACACTTGCAAATAAAGATAATAGAAGTAACCCTTGCACCTTCACAAATGCTGTAGGAAAAGCCTGAAAAGAGAACCTTTTGGAAACAATTTTCTAGTTTTTATGAGGCAGCCAATAGATATTTCTCACAAAGTTATCTGAACATATAGCAGTAGAAATAATCTCTTTTCTGGTAGCAGAAATGTTTAAGCAGGTTTAAGTCACTGGTAGAACTACTTTTTTATATCATTACCAATTCCCTGCTTTCAGGCAATGAGCCTGTTCTTTTTTCTGCCCTGCAGCCATGTTTAACACCGACATTACTGTGTTCCATATCTCTCTGTACAGAATTAAAGACAATAAAACATGCATACAGAGAGTTTGTGGGATCACAGCCCTAAGAAGGAGTAGGTTAAAAAAGAGAGATTGTCACACCCAGAATTTCCTAAGGTATTTGGAAAAACCTAAACACAATACTAGGACAATGCCAGGTCAAAAACCAGTGACACAGTAGAATAATTTTCAGACAACCTCCCTGTTAAAACAACTGGACAACCAAAACATGTTACTGTCTTCCCAAAAGTTAAAAGTTTGCATCCCTCTAAATGCTCCATGGAAAGATGTTTCACAAAATGCAGTAGGTGTAGTTGACAAGATCCATTTGGTTATACACACTCAAACAGGGACAGACAGTGCCTTTGAGGACAAGATTTTCTTTTCTCTGATTTATAATAATAAAAGTATATCAAGAACCTGCCAGCTTTGCTTAGGAAGAATATATTTTTGGTGACAGAAGAAGAGCCCAGAAAGGACAAACTACAGACACAGTTCTTTTCCTGAACTTCAATCCACAACCCCTTTATTTTCTAACCAACAGAAATTACTAGAGTGCTTAAAAGCGCATCAAAGGCAGCTGACTTTCTGAACAGAAAGATGCCTACCTCTCCATTCTCTGTAGTCATGTTGCACTCTGGATCATTGCCATGGCTACATTCACCAGCTTGCTTGATGGAAATTGCTCCTTTGCTGCTGGGTGAGAAGCCAGGAACTAGGGCTGTGAACCCAATCAATTTACTTCAGCTGAATTTAACCAGGAATCGATTCATTCATCTATGCCTTATTATTCTAAGCTCATGCAGCAAAGATGTTGAAGTCAAGTTTCTTTCCCCTTCCTATCACATAAAATACACAGCTCAAGGAAAAAAAAAAAAAAAAAAAAAAAAAAAAAAAAAAAAAAAAAAAAAAAAAAAAAAAAAAGAAGGTAGGTCTTCAGATTAATTGTTGTCAGTACAAGCAAACTGAAATGCAATTTAATTCAGCATCAAATGCTTGAGGACTGCTTAGTCTCTGCCACTGTTGGAATATAGGACAGAGAATTACACAAACTGGACAAATCACATTGGTACAAACAATTTGAACTTACAGGAGCAACATGTTGTGATATTGCTGTTAAGTGCTAGGTGTGCTTGGATTCTCTGAAAGAACCAAAATTTTGTAAGTGGAGCTTACAAGAGTTATTTTCCTGTGGCTCTTCTCTGTCTGTTTTTTGTATTGTTTTGGGGCCTTGTGCCTGATAGGACTAAATTCACATTGTCTTCTTGGTAGATGACAAGGTTTGTGTACTTTTCTATCCTGGCATAAATATGCATAGGATTTGCTGGAACATAATTTTTTTTTTTATATTTTTATCCCTTAACTGATTTGACAAAAAGGGCTAGAAAAATCAAAGTTTAACTGGGGACAATGAGAAGAATACAAACATGTATGTAACCAAGATGCTATCATAAGCTCTGTTTTCTTGGGAAAGCAAGATAAAATTAGAGCCTACTTCATCCTCCTTCCTTTTTCAAGTGGCCAACTTATGGTTTTGATTTGAGTCTACAAGAAATTGCTGTGGCTTCGTTAAACCCAATTTAAACTTAAAGATAATTTTTACTGCAAACTTCAAAGTACAGAATCTTTACTCCATTCTACGTCAAACTTACTGGTTTCATTTTATGTGGGAGCCTTGAATCAGCTGTTGAGTCCAAGTACTGGCACCAGACTGGCCTCTGCCTGTTGCAATGCCCACCTGGACCCAAGCAGGGCCAGATACACAAGCACAAAACACACAACAATTAGGTTAGAAGGCATTTACTATCTCAGCCCTTTAGGTACCCTTTTGTATCTCTAGAGGAGATCTTCTCTGTCCATCTTTAGGAGAGTTTTCCTTTTTCATCACCAGCATGACTTAGCTTCCCTGTGTTATTTGTAGAAAAATGATAAAAATAAAAAACTGAAAGCAGACAAAAAATTTAACACATGCAGACAATCAATTATTGAAATTCTGAATAGCTTCAAACCACAATGTAAGCAAATCTAAATATACTTTCTGTAGGACTTTACCTCCCTACACTCTTTCAGTTGATAACCTAGAAGGGTACTACACACCAGTATCCATCATGGTTGACTCACGAGTTTAACAGCTCTTCACTGTTCACAGCACAACCATGCTGTATGTGGCATTAAGTTCTGACTTAACTTCACCTTTCTACACAGTGAAGGCCTGTTGTCACAAAGACATATTCAACACAAAAGTACTCTTTCACAGTATACCAGATTCTTCACACCATGCCATATCCTTGAAATTTCTATGTATGGCACAGATCTAGCACAGTTGCTTCTCAGATAGTTCTAAAAACCTGCAGAGTGTTGACCAGCTCAGGCAGTCAGATAGGCTGTGAACAGCTGTGGCTGCACTGCTGACGTGTGCTGAAGGCAGGATGATGCTGGTGTTGCTGAGGAAGTGTCTGAAGTACAGTGGTAAAAGAACTGTTCTCTTGAGAGCTGGTACCACCATGATATGGCAAGCACCTGCTGCAAAAACAAATATGTCTCTTCCGCACATTAATTACTAGCTTTATTTCTAGTCCCTAGCCACCCTCTAGGGATGGTCAGAACAACTTGGACCCAAAAGTGTGGTCTCTTCCTCCTGTTCATGTGGGACAAATAGACAATTTACCTTCCCTACCATACACATGTGCCCCTGTGATTACAGGTAGAAAGAGACTGTTTCTTTCCTATAAAAAGAAGATACAAAATTCTTTCTTTCTTTCTTTCTTTCTTTCTTTCTTTCTTTCTTTCTTTCTTTCTTTCTTTCTTTCTTTCTTTCTTTCTTTCTTTCTTTCTTTCTTTCTTTCTTTCTTTCTTTCTTTCTTTCTTTCTTTCTTTCTTTCTTTCTTTCTTTCTTTCTTTCTTTCTTTCTTTCTTTCTTTCTTTCTTTCTTTCTTTCTTTCTTTCTTTCTTTCTTTCTTTCTTTCTTTCTTTCTTTCTTTCTTTCTTTCTTTCTTTCTTTCTTTCTTTCTTTCTTTCTTTCTTTCTTTCTTTCTTTCTTTCTTTCTTTCTTTCTTTCTTTCTTTCTTTCTTTCTTTCTTTCTTTCTTTCTTTCTTTCTTTCTTTCTTTCTTTCTTTCTTTCTTTCTTTCTTTCTTTCTTTCTTTCTTTCTTTCTTTCTTTCTTTCTTTCTTTCTTTCTTTCTTTCTTTCTTTCTTTCTTTCTTTCTTTCTTTCTTTCTTTCTTTCTTTCTTTCTTTCTTTCTTTCTTTCTTTCTTTCTTTCTTTCTTTCTTTCTTTCTTTCTTTCTTTCTTTCTTTCTTTCTTTCTTTCTTTCTTTCTTTCTTTCTTTCTTTCTTTCTTTCTTTCTTTCTTTCTTTCTTTCTTTCTTTCTTTCTTTCTTTCTTTCTTTCTTTCTTTCTTTCTTTCTTTCTTTCTTTCTTTCTTTCTTTCTTTCTTTCTTTCTTTCTTTCTTTCTTTCTTTCTTTCTTTCTTTCTTTCTTTCTTTCTTTCTTTCTTTCTTTCTTTCTTTCTTTCTTTCTTTCTTTCTTTCTTTCTTTCTTTCTTTCTTTCTTTCTTTCTTTCTTTCTTTCTTTCTTTCTTTCTTTCTTTCTTTCTTTCTTTCTTTCTTTCTTTCTTTCTTTCTTTCTTTCTTTCTTTCTTTCTTTCTTTCTTTCTTTCTTTCTTTCTTTCTTTCTTTCTTTCTTTCTTTCTTTCTTTCTTTCTTTCTTTCTTTCTTTCTTTCTTTCTTTCTTTCTTTCTTTCTTTCTTTCTTTCTTTCTTTCTTTCTTTCTTTCTTTCTTTCTTTCTTTCTTTCTTTCTTTCTTTCTTTCTTTCTTTCTTTCTTTCTTTCTTTCTTTCTTTCTTTCTTTCTTTCTTTCTTTCTTTCTTTCTTTCTTTCTTTCTTTCTTTCTTTCTTTCTTTCTTTCTTTCTTTCTTTCTTTCTTTCTTTCTTTCTTTCTTTCTTTCTTTCTTTCTTTCTTTCTTTCTTTCTTTCTTTCTTTCTTTCTTTNGGGCAACCAGCCTTCAGTTTCTTTCTTTCTTTCTTTCTTTCTTTCTTTCTTTCTTCTTTTGTAATATACTTCCATATGATGCAAGTATTCTTAATGGAAAGTCTAAGTTCTCTACTCCAAAGTCTCTGAGTCACATGTTACTATGTATTATTTTGTTTTGTTGTATTTTTTTTTTTATATGGAGAGCATACACTGAAGTTGTTGGCATAAAGCACAAATATTATAGCAGTAAACTTTCTCTCTGTTATATTTAGGAACTATGCCATCAGTCCCAATTTTTTCTTATTCGAAAGAAACACAACCTGGAAATCTTCCACTGATATATGTGGCAAAAGAAAATGTTAGGGGAGATTTCAAACACTGTCCTTGCTATCATAAGAAAATACAGAATCAGCTTTTTCATATATTCACTAATTTTTAGGGGGGATTGTGTTGGGGGTTTTTTGTTTTTCTTTTGGTTTGGGGGGTTTTTGTGTGTGTCTGTTTTAGTTTGTGGTTTGGCTTTTTTTTTTCAATTTAAGATTATTTTTTCTGCAATTTGGAGACATTTCAGGAAACACAGTATGGTGGCAAGCAACAGTGGTGAATATCATGTTATAGAAAGAACTGTAAGACTGGTTTTGTCATTCTTTTGGGTTACTTGTGAAGCATCCACAATTAATGAAATTGAGTTTCATTATGGCTTCTGTATAATGGCTATTCCTACAACCAGACTTCATCATTCACAGAACTTCCAAGAGGTAGGTCATGAGGAGGGAAGGTTCAAGAATTCTGAATAAAGCCATTGGATGGCCCCACAACAGCTTTATTAGGTTTGGAATCCTTTTTCTGTTGATGTTGGCCAGAGATTGTGATGATCCTGTCAAAAGCCTATTTTTTGGTTCAGTGATTCAGAAAGGCAGCTATTCTCTCTGTTGATTGTCCCGATAATTATAGTTGTCCATAGAAAAAAATTATTTCCAGCAAATAAATGGCATCAGCAAGAACATTTGGTGGTTTTGTGGTGCCAGAGGCCTAAGAACGTTTTCCTGCGCATATACTGTTGGTTGCCTGCCTTTATTCCAGCTCTGTCACAACAGCCTCAAGAACTCATTATGGGGCTGAACATTTGGTGAGGAGAGAACGAAAACATTTATCCGAGGTCTAACGCTGGCACTAACCTGCGGGTTGGGTGGTCAGAGGCAGTTATTGCTGTGGCAGTGTCTCATGGAAGGAGTCATGTTTTCTTGACGAAGCAGGTGAACACCAGCAGACTAAACTTGCTGGTGGTTTCATGACTGAAAGAGAACCCCTGCTGAGGTCAAACGACCAGCATGAATCGTCTTGTTTCCCTTGCTACCTGCTTGTTTCTGCTCATCTGTGGGATATTCTCATGGATTTCTGTGGCTGAAAACTGGAGAGGCACAGACTTGTGTATTTCTACAGTAATGAAATTTCTTTGATGTTTGCCAAGCAGTGAGTGATGCTAAAATTAAGGAGAAAACACCTAGGAGTACCTGGAGGGAAAAGGCAGCATGTGCCCAAATTAGTAGCCTTGCTTTTGCATTTACTGGATTTTCCTAGAACTCTCCAAAGCAAAATAAAACCCCTCTGCTGGTAATAAGTATCACCCTCCAGATTTTACTGTGAAATACATGGAAACAAGTTTTACCCAATTTTAGCAGCATGAACTAGGAAAATCATCTGCTTCTAGAAGGAAAAGATTATATGTTTTATATGAAGGTGACCAAGAGTGGAACTCAGTGCCCTTTGTCCCTCTGAGATAAGAGAAATGTTTGCTATTCCTACCTGCAAAATGTAAACAGCAAAATTCAATCGCTGTTTCCTCTGACTCAAACACTGCTCAAGGTTTCTCCCAGGACAATAGTTATATTTAAAATGTTCTCCGGATTTACTTCTGCTTTTATAATGACAACTCTTTAGGATTTTTTTTTTTTTT
>WAAE01008344.1:0-61698 GCA_013400495.1 Nicator chloris
GTGCACCATCTTGCACTTGGCCTCACTGAACATCATTAAGGTTCCCACATCCTCCACCAGAAATTCACCTGAACTCTCATACAAGGCTCATACTCCTGGAGTTTTTGTACTCCCAGAGTTTTCAAGATTTTGCCATTTAAGCTACATGACTGAGACGTCCTCTCAGAGGACGATCTCTCTCTTCTCGAGGAGGCTCAGGGGAGACCTCATCGCTCTCTACAAGTACCTCAAAGGAGCTTGTAGTAAGCTGGGGTGGGCCTCTTTTGCTGTGCCAACGGTGTGAGGACCAGAGGAAACGGACTTAAGCTGAGACAGGGAGATGCATTTTTGATATTACAAAAAAACATTTTTTCACTCTTTGGGTGGTTAGGCATTGGAATACACTGCCCTGGGCAGTGTATCAAAACCTTGAAGGGTTTAAGAGGTATCTGAGTCTAGTGATGTCGTTTAGGGGTTACAGTTGGACTGGATGGTTCTATGACACCAGTCCAATTTCGGGATTTGGGAATGCCAGGAAGGCTCCCTTCGTTCTAAAGGCTAGAGCCCTTTAAGTTTTCATACACAGTAGGCTGAAATTCACCATCCAGGTTAATCAGTCATTCATCCACTCCTTTTAACGCGTTCCTCTTGGAGGAATGCTTCGTGTTCACAGACAGATGCTCCCAGTCCCCGTGGAAGCCCCGGGAGCGGCACCGCGGACGACAGCGGAGAATCGCCCCGCTCCCCTCACGACTCTCCCGCCATGGCCCCCGCGCATGCGGGGCGGGGCGGAGCGGCCATTGCCGTCAGTTCCGGCGGCAGCGGGGCGGCTCCTGTCCCGGCTGTGAGTGCCGCTTCCCCGCTTACCGCCCGGCAACCGCGTCCCCCTGTCCCGGCTGTGAGTGCCGCTTCCCCGCTTACCGCCCGGCAGCCGCGTCCCCCTGTCCTATAGCGTTTCCTATCCCGGCTCTGAGTGCCCCCTCCCCGCTTACCGCCCGTCCCCGCTGCCCAAAGACCGGCTCCTGCCCGGGCTGTCAGTGCCACTTCCTCGGTTACCACCCGGCAGCCGCTCCCCCTAGAGCAGCTCCCCCGCTCCTTTCGCTGCTTCTGACGGGGCTCAGGGGGGTGTGCACCTCCGCTGCGCTTGGCTCTTCCGCAATTTATTCGTTTTCCCTGCTAAACTTGGCCGGCCCAAAGCGGCAGATGCCCGGGGACAGGGGAAGGAGGGAACTACCACCCGCTGCGGCTTCTGCCGGGGGGACGTGTCAGGACGGTGCTGCTCCCCTGGGAATGGGGCTGCAGCATGGGTGTGGGGATGCAGCCTGGGAATGGGGCTGCACCGTGGGTGTGGGGATGCAGCCTGGGAATGGGGCTGCACCGTGGGTGTGGGGATGCAGCCTGGGAATGGGGCTGCACCGTGGGTGTGGGGATGCAGCCTGGGAATGGGGCTGCTGGGCAGACCCCGGGCAGTGCGGTGGGAGAAGGGAGGTACAGTCCGTAGTTCTGAGGACCCCGTTTCCTCAAGGCAGCTGCTTCTCTGTCACCTGTATCCCCGTGGGCTCGGAACTCGTCTTTCTGCTTGTAAAACCGATGGTGAAAAGCTGTGCTGCGTTTGTTTTGTTTTGTCCATGTGTTTGTTTTTGTGGAGATTTGTTTGTTTTGTGGTTTTTAGTGGTATTTATGGTGCAGGGCTTTGGAGCTGAAATTCACAAAGGGGTCTGTGTGGTCCAGGAGGTCTCAGACATGAAAGGACTCCAGGATGTGCATCTTCATTCAAGACTTAGCTGTAGTGCAGTAATCGGTTTTAGAGAGCTCAGGAGAAAAGGGATTCTAAATACTTATATGTAAAGGCAGAAAACATTGCCTGGTTCTTACCTATGTATGTTTTGAGAAAGCAGGACTTCGCTTTTCCTCAAAAATAGGTGTTCTGGTCTTGATTTTCCTCTGCTTGGCCATGTGCGAGCCCTGACAGCTGTGAAAAGTTTGGTGATCCCAGTGTGGTGCCTGTTTACATCTCACCCCACACAATTTTGTGTACTTTCCCAAGAAAATGGGACTGAAGAGCCTGAGTCTGACAGGCTCTTCTGAGCTGGTGTTTCTGCCCGGTGGCTGAGGTGGAGACTTATGTGATCTGGTTTGTGTAGCTGCACAGGGAGTGAGATTCACTTGGAAAACCCTTATTTACAGATTTTTGTTTGATAGGTGACTAAAAGTACTCATTGTGCACAATGGTAGTAGGTTCCATGGTTGAAGATTTAGTAAAATAATGAAGCAAATAGTGGCATTGTAGCACATATATTCAGGATGCAGAAGGGTTTAGCATCAAAGCCCTGGTTTGTTTCAGCAACCCCATGTACTTCTGAACATTAAAAGATAATATGCATTTTTCTTTCACTAGCCTACAGTTGATGCAAAATGAGTGTTCCTGACTACATGCAGTGTGCTGAGGATCATCAGACCCTCCTGGTCGTGGTTCAGCCCATTGGCATTGTACCTGAAGAGAGCTTTTTCAGGATCTACAAGCGGATTTCGGCCGTGAGCCAAGTTAACGTGCGCGACTCGCAGCGAGTGCTCTACATCCGATACAGGCACCATTATCCCCCAGAGAACAATGAGTGGGGCGATTTTCAGACGCACCGCAAAGTCGTGGGGCTGATCACTATCACGGAATGTTCTTCAGCAAAGGAATGGCCCCAGACTTTTGAAAAGTTCCATCTTCAGAAGGAAATGTATGGCTCTACTCTCTATGATTCCCGGTTGTTTGTCTTTGGGCTTCAAGGAGAGATTGCAGAGCAGCCCCGCACAGATGTGGCGTTTTATCCCAGTTATGATGAGTGTGAAACTGTGGAGAAGAGAATAGAAGATTTTATCGAGTCTCTCTTCATAGTGCTGGAGTCCAAGCGTCTTGACAGAGCCACTGATAAGTCTGGAGACAAGATCCCCCTCCTCTGTGTTCCTTTTGAGAAGAAGGATTTTGTAGGTCTGGACACCGATAGTAGGTAAGCAGCTACTTTTGTCAGCTCACAGGTCTTAAAAAACCACATCTGGGGCACTTGCCAGCCTTTAGGATAAGCCTATTAGAAAGGACAAGGTGAACCTTGTTCCAACAGAGGCTATGCCCTGATCTTTCTGTGTATGCTTGCTGCAGTTTTAGAACTTAACATGTAGTCTTACTGTATTTGATGTTCTGAGCTTGTTTATATATACACATTTTATTGATGAAGCTCATCAAATAGCAGGAAGAATTCACAGGAGTGGTTTGACAGATGCTGCTGTAATGAGACTTTTTGCTGGAAAACTTCCAATGTTTTATAGATATCCAGTATTAATAAAAAATTCAGTTAGCATCAATGAAACTATTTTTATATAATGTTGAGTAGTATTTGATTAATCCTACTTACTGTATTTTTTCCCTTTAAACCTCTGTCTACTTTTTCATTCTATGAGACAATGCCTGTTTATTTTAATTATGAAGTCCAGCATCTTTCCTTGTCCTTCTTTGTTTTATGTAATTATTTGTTACTGCTTTTTACCTGTCTTGTTTTGCTACCTGTTTGTTTTCTTGTATGTTTGAATTTTCTCCCCCCATTTTTCCTTCCTCCTCATTTGCATATTCATCTGTCAGATTTGAGTGTTGCACAGTTCCTGTGCAAGGGATAAGTAATTCTGGCTTGATAGCTACAGGCAGGTGCAAAATCTGTTTGACTCTGCTGTTTGCAGTCAAATCCAGGGGATGGAAGCAACCACCTTTTGTCCTGGCAAAGACAAAGGTGGGGAATCCTTATCAAAAGGCAGGCTATGTGTGGAAATAATAGTGTTCATATCTGTGTTGTACTGTAGGGATGCCAGCAGAGGTTATCAGTGTGTGTAAAAGCTCAGAGGTGTCCAGGCAGGTTTGTGAAGCTTTTAGATCACATTAATCAGCTCCACCTGCAGAGCTAGTCCTGGTCTTGGAAACAGGAAGAAAGGATTCCAGGTTTCTAATTAGTTTGAAGCCTTTTGTTAAATGATCTATGGTTGCTTGAAGGACCATCAGTACCACAGTGCTCTGCTCCTCTTTGGTGAGCACTTGAACTGGCTCTGACTTCTTGGTCCCTGGTTTGTCCCTGCACTGTTTTTCAGTTATCAATATGAATTACTGTGGTACTGCTTTTTGTACATGGGTGGTAAAGTTGTGTAGACTGGACAAGCCTTTTTAGAATCTTGTCCTTAATTACTCAGTTTGAATTAAATTTGGCTGAATGTAAGCAAAATTTCCTGTTCCAAGTAGGTAGAAAATGACAATTGCTAGCCAAAATCTCAAAATCAGAATGAATTCTGCTGTTCAGTTGTGTCTTCTCAAAACTGTAATTTGGAAATCGATTTCTTAGATAAATGACTTATTTCTGAGCAGTGGCTGTATTGTAACTAGTGGGAAATAGTCCTTGTGAAGTTCTGAACTGGTGGGGAGCTCGAGTGACAGCAGAATGTGTGCCCACACATCTCCAAGCAGGTATTTGATGCTGTTGCAGTGAGGAGTTCAAACAGATTCAGTGTGATGCTTCAGTTCTTTGCAGAGTGGGAGGTGTGTGACCCTGCCTGTGTAGACACAGGGGTTTATCCAGAGTTAATCACTGGCTCAGCTCTGCACACACCCTTGCTGGGAGGTTTGAATACCAAACAGCTTTTCAGTAAGTCTGGATCAATGGATGTACTTGAAATGTTTGCTGCACCGAACTGCTCAAGGAAAAGGTGTTAAATATTCTAATTTTTCAGTTCAGTAGTAAGAAAGTTCTTCAGTTCTGTTTTGCTGTGGAGTTAGTACTTCTGAGTGGTTTAAAACTTAGTATTTATACTTTAAAACTTCAGAAAGCTGAATGAAAATACATTTCTAGCTTCTCTGCGCAGGAACCTTTCTAGGCACCTGTCATGTAGCCTGATGCATCTCTGCTCTCTGTTCTAAAGCAGAAACTCAGGTCCATGGAATTAGGTTGAACTCAGATCAGTTTATTAAACTCACATTTTCAAGCCAAAATCTTTGGATGTGAGCTGGTGATAATAACATTGCATTTTGTTACTTGCGGGTTTTTTTGCTTGGATTGTAGTTCACAGGATTTTATTTTAGCACATTCCCTTCTGTAGTGATAGATTGACTAATTAAGGGAAAGCATTGCATACCAGGGAGACAGGGCTAAGGAAGGACCCTCTTCAATAGTAACCAGTTTCTGTTTCGCAAGCTTGGATGTGTAATTCTGTTCAGGGAGGGCTCAAGGTTTTTTGAATGCAGGAAGTGAGTATGAGAACATCTGGTAGAACAACTTTTGCTACTTCATTGGTTTTGAGTCTGTCAGCATAATGATTTTACAGAAAGAAATAAAAACATTATGATATTGAGATATTGAGGCAAATGAAACAGCTTTTTCTAGAACAGGTGGAAATTTCTAAAAGGGTCAAGGCAAAGGAAGTCCCTTGATCTTTTTTATATACTTTCTGTCTATTTGCAATTTTTGTATCTAATCTATCCCAACCTCCCAGTCAGTGTCAACCAATTAAAAAGGACCAATGTTCTCTATTAAATAGGTGGCAGAGAAGAGACACACTGTTCTTGTAACAGAGGGTGTGTCTGCTGCTGTAATTGTGGATGCCTACTTAGGCTAAATAAGCATATCTTTTCCTATAACTTTTAAAAGTTAAATGGCAGTGTGTAGCACTGGTGTAATAAATACAGTAGCCTGGAGCTGTTGGGATGATAGATTGAGGGAAAATATGTGAAGCATTTACATGGGCCATGTCATTCTGATCACGTGATTTGAAGACTAATTCAAACTACTGAACATAGTTTGTATCTTAAAAGATCTCCAAGTACTTCATAGTCATATATTGAGGTTAATACTTACTTGATGATCAGGGCTACAGATACAAACCTGATCTTCTCCCTCACCCAGTTAGAAGACTTTCAGTAGCTTGGTTGCATGGTAATTGCCATGGAAGCCAATTGATTGGCTTCTTTTAAGATGCAAAGTTCATAAATTAGGAAGATAAATTATTATTTCAAATAAGGTAATTCTTGGGAAAAGTGAGAATGATCTTTGTCTTTTTCAAGTTGCTTGTGTAATGAGCAGGAGAGACACATTCCCAGAACTGACTGAGATGACAGCATACACAAACTCATGGAATTTTTGTGTAGAACTTTGTTTGGCTGGTAGAAAACTTTGTGTATGAAAAATAGTGGGTTATGTCCTAAAAAATTTTGAAGAAAGGTTGTCCGGTTAAACAGAAATTGTAGGACTGAGAGGCTGACCTTGGTTTAATTCCTGGAGCATTCAGCCAAGAGAGGATTTAGGCAAATTGATTTATTTTTTCTTTCTGTTTCTTCAGCTGTAAATGGAATAAAATTGAATAAAATATTTATGTGGTCACAGCTGCTGAGGATAATTGAAAAAGTTCCTGAAATCAGTTGCATTTGATAGTTATTTGTAGAGGCTGGGAGATTGATGGAGAACAATGGAAACACATGTTCTCATGATGATAAAAACGTCCTACAAACTGAACCAGGAAGCATGTGCCAGAAATACTGAAAATCCCATTTGTTTTAAGTCTTCTCTTTTATTTATGTTTTCAGCTAAAAATAAACATACTTAAGTATGGTTGTAAATCTACTTGGATAATCTCATTTTAATGTGGTTTACATCAGTTTGTGTCTTCAGTTCTTTCTTTTTTTAATACTGGCATCATTTAATGCTGTGGAGGGATGAGGATGTAGGGCCCTGTTTGTAGATGTGTCTTTCTCTACACGGTCTCATAGCTGAGATTTGTGCACTGATTTATCAAAGTTGATGATTTCAGTATGTGTATGTGGCTGTTAATTTTCTTTCTGTTCTCTGTCTTTCTAATTTCTGTTTTGTTCCTTTCTGTTTTTTTTCCCCCCCTTCTTCTCTCATACTGCCCTGTGAGTTTGTTGTTGGGTCTAAAAAGGTAGGATGTGATTGTGTATCTTTGAAAGTAGTTAGCTTTTTTCCCGTGTCCTGCCTCTCCACTTCGCCTTCATTGCATATTTTAGTGTTGCTTTTTATGTTTATTTTTTCAGTACACACAACAATAATTGCTGCCTGGAGCCTCACCACTGCAATTGCCCCCTTTTGGCGCATTTGGCAATTATATTTGGTGGCAATGCTGAGTTTTTTGTAGGACACACATAGTCTGCTTAGGTGGCTGCTGGCCTCTGGAATTTGCTTTATTTTTCAAACTCCAAAGCCATGAAGCTCTTGCTGCCTGTGTTGATTTCCAAATTCAAAAGTTCTGGCAGTCGATCCAATGCCATAGCTGTGTCTCTTTAAGTCTGGATAATGTTATGATTGGTGATATCTATAGCTCTGCATGCTAACTGGAATTAGTAGAACTTGTTGGAAATTTTTGTTGGAGCATTTTGCATGAATACACTTCTGAGAATTGATTTTGCATGTTTCTTGTTTGTAAATTTATCCAAATTTTGAGGATCCAGAAATTCCATCAGACTTGTTTCTGGAGGGTTTGTGGTGAAAATAAATTCTGTCTTGAAATATAATTCTGTTGCACTGAATATTCCATAAAATTATCCTGGTATTCTAGAAAAGAGCTGGAGATGAAAGAATAAAGCACATAGCCTAAAGAGCAAATGAGGCAGAAAATCAAGTAGTTTGTAGTTCCTGGAACAGATTTATTGTCCTCACTTTAAAGTAGTAGCAGTGGTCATTGGTCATGATTGTGGTGATTCCTGTGAATATTAGGGTGTGCTTGGTAGAGAATTAACCCAACTAACTTTAGAAAATAAGATTTTAAACTAGTTCTGTAGTCAGTGGACTTACTCCCTGTGGTGAGACCCTTCAGAAGAGGAGTTTAGGGGACTGACACCAAGGAGCATTCCATGGGAGGTCCTGCCTGAGGTGGCACTGCCTTCCTGGGGATGTTTCGGAGTGCATCACACTCAGGAAGGGGTTTGTGGGGGGAGACTTTGGGTGCTTAAATTTAATGTTGTAAATGATCTTCTAGAGGAAAAATTAATAGGAACTGCTTTTGGTAGCAGGGTGCTGCAAGGAACTGGCCTAGAGAAAGGTTGTCCTCTTATCCTAGAGGAAGTGGTTGTTAATTTACGTGGACTTCTGTCCCTAAATAGATTAGGATTAAGCAGGAGAGAGCCAAAATGTTTAAACAGTGTTCTGTTAAAAATTAGAAAGAAGATAGGTGTGTCTCACTTTCAGCTTCTTCAGCTAAAGCTGTGAAGCGAAACTAGCTCAGTACTAAAAGGAGCAATCATCATTTTATGCATATATATATATCTTATATATATATAGGACTTTTTTCCCACTGAATTTGCACCCCAGGATGCATTGAAGAAACAGTGAGTCCCTTGGACATGATTTTAAGTGCCTGATGTTGCAGATACTGGATTTTTTTAAAAAACAGGCTTCCCAAATGTGAAGTAAATTAAGTTTTGCTGACTGTGGAGAGTGGGTTTTGTTTCAATGAAGTCTTTGCCTTTTGTCTTTTTGGACATACTTGAAGTAATTGTATTCATTGTACTTAATTGTGAGTGCCTAATCAAGACAGTTTATACATTTGTTTTGTACAAACTTACGCTATAATTAGTGAGCAAATATTTTCCAATAGGATGGCAAAGACTTGCAGGGACTGTAAGAGATGCATCCTGTGTTGGCAATGCCTTGAAGAGCCTAAAAATAGGGGGAGTGAATTCAGGTTTTGAAAAATTAGTAGTAAATTTCTTCATCACCAGGAATAAATTATCTGTCTATAAATAAGGAGAGTTTCCCAAAGAACAGTGTTTTTATGAGCAATGTTTATTGATATCTGGGTGAATAAATGCCTTCAAACTTCAGATATGTTGACGTGGGCATAAATCAGCAGCAGAGTTAGGTAAGGAAGAGCTGTGGTGAGGCTGTGTGATCAAAACTGTTCTGGTATCAGGTCCTGATTTAGGAGTCAGGCATCATCTCTTTTCCTTTGCTGTATGACTCATGTTTATGAACTTAATCATCTGCTAGCTGGAAAATCGGGAAGAACATTTATAAATTACAGTTTTGAGAGAACAAGAACTTTAATTTGTTCATAAACATAAAGATTGCTTGAAAGTGTAGAGACAGGGAATTGGAAGCAGTGGCATCTTTGAAAGGAGTTATAGCTATGTAAGGAAACAGTGATTCTCCAATTACACTACTTATGTAAAAAACAAATACTAAAGCAATATAACACTTAAATGTTATTTTCAATCTGGGGTGCAGAGAATAGGAAAACCTGATTTATAACCAATTTAAACTCTCCTGTGCGATGCTGATTCCAGATTATGAAGGGACTTTTTGATGGAGTTATTTTTCTATAACTCAAAGCTCAGACTGAAATCTTGGTAAGATTTGATGCCCTTCCATGGTTTATACAGAGGAGCTTTAGCTTTCATTTTGAATTTTCTTGCATTTTTGTTCTTAAAAGATCTATAAAATAGATGCGTGTTGAAAAATAAAAGACAGATATTTCAATTCATGACGCATCTGAAAGATAAAGAACAGCAGTTGTATTGAGCTTCATTTTATGTCAACAACTTCCCATCAATTGTCAATATGGTGTGATAGATCAGAAAAGTGCAAACATTTATGTAGGAATTATTTGTAAATTTTTAGTTTGAGAGAAGCAATAGGAGACATATTTCATGTCTCTTTTTATTATTTCCTTTTTTTTTTTGTAGACGCTAACACTGGTTCTGAGAGCTTTTCTCTTGTTTTTAAAAGGCCATTGTCTGTACTTCTGTATATCTTCTTCAATTCTGTCCTCCATTCATTTAAATCAGTTACTTTCTCTTCATCTCCCTTTTCCAAACCAACTGCAAGGAATAAGACATGATTTGGTGGCTGAGAAGCATCTTCTCTTTGGTGTAAACTACTCAAGCCAAACTGATAGCCTTGAGGGCAAATAAACCAGTGACTGTAATTGTTTGGATTTTTGCCATTCCTCCTGGCCTTTCTGCCTTCAAATCTAAAGGAAATAAATGAATGTCCTTATTCCTACCCTTATATTTCATATGTCCTGTGCCTTTTTTCCTTGTATCATTTCTACATTACAGGCTTCATGAGGACTATTGGTTCAGATGCCTTGTGGAGGTTATTTCAGTGATGTTTCAGTTCATCTCTAGGGTCCTCTGGGAAGTTCTTTGCTTGAAAAAAACCCCACTGCCCCAAACCTGGTTTAATTCCATAAATCGTCATTCTTCTTATATTCAGGTGTCATTCTAAGGAATAAGAGTTCAGCATCTGGAGAGTGGGTGTAACCCTAGGGGTTTTTGTGGGTTTCTTTTTTGTTTAAAGTTTTTAAGTTCAGATAGTCTTGGTAACTTTTTAAAAAAGCACGGGCTGGTTGGGGCTGGAACAAATCTTAAAGATAATCTTCTTTCAACTCCCTGCCATGGGCAGGGACACGTTGCACTAGACAAGGTTGCTCCAAGCCTCATCCAACCTGGCCTGGAACACTTCCAGGGATGGAGCATCCACAGCTTCCCTGGGCAACCTGTTCAACAGCTATTCTAATGAAATTAATTAAATTGAAAAAGTATCACTACATCTCCTAAAAGCTCAAAGTTTGCAACTATGTCAATCCAAGGTGGTTCATTGTATTTTTACCAGATTCTTTGGACTTCATGTATACAATAAAGAATGACATCTGCAGCAATTCTTCTAATTCAAATTTCATTTCTGATAGACTACTATTTTAGTTTAAACTATCCAAAGAAATAAGAGCCTGTTTTTCCTTAGTGTGATGTGTGGAAAGTAAACTTGCAAACCTCTCTGTATGTACTTAGAAGACACTGTTAGAGCAACAGGATACTATTGAAAGTAATGTAGATAAATTAATAAAATATCTAAGTTGACGTTTAAATTTCTTCCTCATAAAACAATTTTATAATTATAGTGCAAGGACATTCATGCCAGGGAATACTTTTGCAGGAGGGACAAGAGGAGGATTGTTTATGGACTTGGGAGAGCAGAGTTGTTCTGAGCTGTCACTTAAACCATGAGGTGTTTTCCAAGTCCAGTGTGTCTTGTTTTGCATCTGTTACATTTCTTTAGCTGAAACCTACTAAAAACCCAAATAAAATAGTAGGATTAGTGCCTTTATCACACAGATTTATGTCCAAGTTGCCTTTTCAGCTGTACCAAGGTATCTGTTGAATATATTCAGTAGGCTTTGTCCGTTCATTTGGGAAGAACATCACCATTTATTTTAACATGTAAAAAAAGAGTAGGAGGAGAAACCCTGTCAGCTGTTGCCTGAAGTGATGGTGCTTTTTCACTCATCATCCCTTTAAAAGAAGAGCAGGGGGAGGTTTGTGAGGTCTGGGGGGGTTTGAGGGGGCTCTGGGCCCCCGATACCTTTGGGCTGTGTGTGGAGAGGGTCCCAGCAGAGGAGAGCAGAGGCCCAGAGCAGGATTTTGGAAAGGTCACCTTTAATATGCTTCGAGCCAAAATGTGAGGAATTCCATGGGAAGCGTTCATGGAGTTCTGGGATTTATTCAAGAGGAGCTTCCTGGAAGCACAAGAATAATCCATCCCCTACTGAGGGAAAGGAAAAAGGCAGAACAAGAGACACCCTGGCTTAACAATGAGCTTACTGGAAAAGCAAAAAAACCAGCACATCAGCTATGGACAGGCAGCCAAATACTCACTGTAGTCTGCAGGTTTGGAGGTTTTCAGGGCAAATGACTCTAGCTGTGTAGCCAAAACATGTGATACGTTGCGTTTTACCAATAGATCCTCAAATTGTTGGTCCTTTTGCATATTACATTAGTTAGCATTTGTATTTGCTCAGAGGCAGAGAGTAAATCAATGTTGATCTGCTGTTAAGGAGAAAGNTGCTGGTATTTATACAAATTTTTAAGTATTCCTCAGCAGTTTATTTTTTGGTGATTTCCTTCTAGTTTCTGTTTTTCTTCCTTTCAGTTTCTGTACTCTATTGTGATCAATTCTTATGTGACGTCAGGTTACTCTACCCTAAGATGGTAAATTTGTGAGGTTGATGTCCAGATTTCCTTCTTCAAATCGTGCAATATCCATCTTCCTTTTCTCAGGATCGTAAATTTCCAATATCCTGGGTTTCAGTAGCAGGTCTAGGATGAGCTTATTTCCTCCTTTTGTTTAGGTGATCAAAATCTTCACATACATTCTAAAGCTATAGTTCTAAACTTCTTATTACAAAGCAGCTTAAAGCTTATAATAGTTGCTTGCAAGCGATTATAATTTTATTGTTAGAGCAAATAATACTTCCTTATTCTTCTGTTCTACTTATTAAAAGGCGTATAAACTCTTACTAAGTAAAAACCTTAAAACTCATATTGTGAAAACTTTAAAGCTCACATTCTTCACTTATGAGCAAGCAAATATTTGCTCAAAAGCCTTATTCCATGTTTTTTCCTCAGTGATTTATTAAAACTTATCTTTATAACTGTCCCACGGCCATGTTCCACACATTTCACAATCTCAATTACATAGGTCACCTTTATCTACCTGACACGAAATACAATTCTGCATTTCACAGTGGCAGTAGCTAAACCCAAGTAAATCAAATTATCCTCTGTAATTTCCTTAGGCATTGTGAAAAGTAGGAATGATTTTAGTGACCAAAATCTGGATATCAGGTGTGAGTAAGAATTAAGTTGAAGCAAAAATTGGTCAATAAGACAAGAGAAAGGAATGTGTTTAGGAAAACCTAAACAGGATAAATTGTGTTACTGTAGTAAAGCATGTACTTAAAAAAAATTGTGTCTGACTTTTTCATGATTCCTTGGAAAGTTTTTGATTTTGATTCACTAGGTTGTGTAGGTGTTTTAAAAATATTTCCCATGTGTGTCCACTCTGGACAGTTGGAAAATGATTTTTGCCTTTACATCTCTCAAACCTGCAAGTGTTAAACTTCCACTGCATAATTTCCTTTCATATTAGGTCCTAGGATTTACTTTTCCCCCTGCCTTTCCTCTATTCTTTCCTTCCTTCTTTTTCATACCTGCTTTTTGTTATTTATTGGCCATACAAATGATCTTTGAGCACAATTTCTGCTTGTCAATTTCATACCCTTTCAATCACTGTCTCCAGTTCTGCTTTTAGCTTTCTCATTCCACATGGAAACCCATTTATCTTCCTAATGGCCCTGTAGATTACATACTATGAAAACGTTAACACCTTTTGACCTCCTACTTCTTTCCTTCTGTAATTCCAAAAACTTAAATGGCTCAGGATTCCTGAAATTCTACTTAGAGACTTCCAGAGGACCCTTCCAATCCAAATAATTTGAAAAGTCTGTAAGTCTGATCTCCTGCATATATCACATCCAATTAAATCAGGTTGTTCAGGGACCTGTTGATTTGAATTTCAGGTATATTTAATGATGGAAGTTCTACAGTCTTTGAGCAACCTGTTCTAACATTTTGCTGATTGTAGTTTGAAAAAAACCCACCAACAAAACATAAATTGGTCTTAGCTTAAAGCAGAATTTCTTGTGTCCACTTGTGTTGACTCTCATCCTGTCACTGCAGCTCTGAGAAGCACCTGCCCCCATCTCTTGCCTACCTTCCCACTGGGTGTTTTAAAGGCAGCAGGAACATCAACCTTCAGCCTCTTGTTTGGGAAGGCTGAGCAAGTTCTCTCTGCTTCTCATATGCCAGGAACTCCAGTCCTCTGACCCTTTTGGTGGCATCCCACCAGCCTTGCTTTGGGATGAGGCTCCTGCCAGCCCCTTGTCTCCAGCCTGGCAAGTTCTCCCTGCATTGAAGGCCTGCCCTACTGTTCCCCCCAATTTGGTGTCATCCAGGAAGTTTCTGGGTGAGCTCTATGCAATCATCCAGGCACTTACTGAAGGCTTAAGTATTGTCCCCTTGAGGGACACCACTGGTCACAGGCAGACATTTGGCTGATCACAAACTTTCGAGTCTGGCTGTCCAGCTGATTTTCCACCTACTTGATAGACCAGCTGTCCCAATCTTCCTGATTTGGCTGCAAGCATTCTGTGGGAGACCATGTCCAAGGATGTTTTGGAAGCCAAAATACACAACATCCACTGCTGTTCCTTTCTCCACTGAACTTATCATCTCCTCATAGGAGGCAGTGAGGTTGCCAAAGACTGATTTATCCTCAACAGATCGATGTGTGCTGTTCACAGGCACCTTCTTTCACTTTATGTGCTTCCAGCAGGATTTCTGTGTCACCTTTCCAGGGAGCTGATGTTGATCTATCTGTGCTGGTACTTCCTGCTCAAAAAAGATAACGTTTCTTTTTCCCCAGCCTCTAGAAACCTCCCCCAGTGGGCATGAACCTGTTGGAGGTGATGAGAGAGTGGTCTTAGCTTGGTCAGCTCTCTTGGCATCTTACCTGGTTTTGTGGAATTGCATCCAGTTGGATTAAGTGCTTTTCATGTGAGCTTGCTCTAGTGTGACGAGTTCTTACTCCTGCAGATTGTTTCAGTAGGGTTGGAGCAGTGGGAGCTCTGAGGGTGAACATAGAGGTGAAAAGCACATGGAGTATCTCAGAATTTCCCATGGCCTTTCATTAGACCTCTGATTTCAGGTGTATTTTGTTTGTGTAAATGGACTTTACCACAGGATACTTCACTTCTTGCAAATGTCTCTGCTAATCTGTTGGCTTTTTTTTTCTTTCCTCTGCAGCTGCCCTTGAGGGGTTGTGCTCAGCATCTGTCATCTATCACTACCCAGGTGGCACTGGGGGTAAACTTGGGTCTCGCAGGGCTCAAGGAGGTTCTCTTTCTGCTGAGGCAGGCAACAGGCATAGGCCAGGTAAGGATGGCATTTCAGTTTTATTCTGTTTGCCACCACTAAACATCTGAAACCTTCTCCACATCCTAACTCTGTAAAATTATACAGATTGCAGGATTAATCAGAGGAGGGAGGTTTGGGAAAGGATTCAGGGTTTTTTTTGGATTTTTGCAATTACTTTTCTGTTTTGGTGTTAATGTCAACACGTGTGCTTTGCATAGAATTGCAAAGCTTTTGATTTCTTCACCTGATTGCTGGTAGTGTCTGTGTTAGTTTGAATTTTGCTGGAAGAGATGCAGACAGTTTTCATAAAATATGATCTGGCAGAGCTGCATGTATTAAAAAGAATTAAGTTGTGTACATTTTGTTCAGAGGTTTTTTTTGCTATTCTAAAGTCAACGAGTAATAAATAGATTTTGTTAATGAAATGCCAATAAACCAACATAATTTTTAAGGTTTAGTATACTTTTTCTAAACTCTTGGACTGCAAAAGAGATGGCTGAGGAGAAATATGAGAGCAGCCTGTAATACAGTGAACATTGTGGAAAGGGATGGGTAGGGACCAAAGGTTCAATGTTTGTTTCAAGACAAGAACTGGAGGACATCAAACAGAGCTTAGCAGATGGAGAAGCAGATGAAAGGAGTTCCTCTTTATCCAGCCTACAGGTATGACATGGAACTCCTTGTCATTCAGACTTAGCAGATCTGGTGGTGTTTGTGAGAGAGGCAAGGCTGCTGCAGCTCCACGGCCCCAGGTGCAGGCAGACAGGAGGCTGAGCAGGAATTCCCAGCAGGCCTGGAGGAACACACAGGGAGCACACAGACAACCTCAGTCTGGCCAGGAGCTGGCCACTGGGCTGCACCAGGTGCTGGCACCTCAACCCACAAGGCTGAGACCCAGCACCCACTGCAGCTGTTGGTGCTTGGACCAACACACACACACATGCACTCCCCTCTGTTTGTCCATGCGTGTTCCCTAAACTGCCTCAGTCCCTCCTTCTCCTTGTCTTTGGCTCGTCCCCTACACCCCAGAAGGAATCTTGCACAATCTCAAGATGTTCTGTCCTTACAGTGAGCCCTATATCCCTGTAGGGGGTGACAAATGTCTACAAACAAATACATCATCAAAGTTAAAAAACCTGAAAAAAAACCCAACACCAATTTGTCCTTTCGTTCTACAAAAGACTATCACAATATAAAAAAAACCTTACTACCACAATTGTCCTTTCATTATACAAAACACTTTCACAATATAAAAAAACCTTATTACCACAATAAAAAATAAAATGAAAGTAAATTTTAATTTGTCATTTATTATATTCAAATCTAAGTTGTTATATTTTAACATTCTGTTAATGTTAAAAATAATTTTATATAGTTTAAGTATTACTCAAATTGTTATTTCAAGTTTAAAGTTTAAGCCCTAATAAGTTTAAGTTACTTTTAAGTTATATAAAGTTTAAGTAATAATAAATTTCTATCTTATTAATCTAAAGTTTTATTTTATATACAATTTATAAAATTAATACATTTTCAGATTTTTTACCAAAATTTATTCATATTAGGTTTAAGTATTGTTTAATTAAAAATTATCTTAGGTTTTATAAAATCACGTTTATCTAACTTACTTAAGTTTTGTTATTTTTCTTAAAGATAAAACAGCTTCAACTAAAACAACTATAATAAAACATTCAAAGAGTCTGCCTGTGAGGGGATCCAGAGAGCTGCTCATGTAACTGAGCTGCTGGGCTTCACCCCCACACAGCTCTGCTGGCTCTGATTTGGTTATTGGGGTTCAGCTGATGGTCACTGATCTCTGCTCCTTTGTGGCTGTGCACATGAGCCTGTCACATACCCTGACACTTGTCACATGGTGTTGCAGCTCCTGGAAGGTTCTGTGGCTTTCAGGAGGGGCTGGGCTGGAGTAGGGAATTGGGAATACACTGATTAGTGTGAGCTACAGGGGCCTTTGGGCTAACCCAGCACAGCTGCTGCTGTGGATGTGTTCACTCAGGACTGAAACATAGCTGGGTTTAAGGGCTGGTGTTAAGTTCTCTTGTGTGCAATGTGGTCAAAATTAATTCCTTCATCTAAAAGAAGCAACCACCCAGCTTTATTTTTTTATGTGTCACAATCTAGTGAACACTTGCTTTGTATTACCTTTATTATGAACTGTCTGTGTTGAAATCAGATAATTGTGATAGTAAAATTACCTTATTTCAGGACAGAATACTAATTTTTATACAATTTCTTGTCATTAAAATCTGTGCATTTAGTCCCATGACCTATGAATACATTTTACATTGGCTGTTACAATTTCACCTGGTTAGTGACCTTTGTCTACTTTTCAATGAATATTTATCAGGAGATGTTGCAATCTGTTTGTTTGTCATGGGTACTCCTGGTTACTAAAGAAGGTAACAAATAAGTCACAGCTATCAGAATAATTGAGTATATTTTGGGTATATTGTTGCTGGGTCTCTCTTTAAGTTGTCTTGTATTTCAAAGTCCAGTTGGCAAACTTGTTAGTGTAGTTGTATTTTAAAAATGTTTAAGTTTCATATGACAAGATTTTTCAAAGGACTTTTCTGTGAAGAAAAACTGATTACAGCTTTTTTTGTCATCCTTTGCAGACCAAAACGTTACTTTGTGACCCATTAGATACTGTTCCCTAAGTCTAATTATGATCTCTGTGTTTTGAGGTGTGAACTGCTGAGCTCTCTCTGGCCAAACAGCTGTTGCTGTGATGTCATTTTCCTACAAAGTTTTCTGAAAGTTTCTTTTTATTACCTATTTGCCTTTCATTTGAAATCTTTTCAAACTGCACCTTTGGTTATAGTCTCTTTTGCTATAATAGATTTTGTGAGAACAGCGCTTAATCTGGGGAACAAATTCCACTGTATCTTTCTGTGGGATAAAGCCAGGAAAAGAAAAAAAAAGGTTTCCAAATTCTTCACAAATCAAGAAATGCCACACTTGGAAGTGAAATTTGTGCCTGATTTTGAAGCACGTAGATGTGAGGGTTACCTTTAGTGCTTCCTCTTGTACCTGGAATTGCACCCCTTCTTGTGCCTGTACTTCAACCTTCACAGGATGAAGTTTCCTGCCCAGATCCAGCCAAGAGAAACATCTTCCTCTGGAATCCCTTGTGATTTCAATCCTTTGGCATTTTTAGGCTACACCACAGGACCTGGCTGCTCAGCAAATGGGGTGTCTGCTTTATGTAGAAACAACTTCAGAAAGAAAGCCCCAAAATAGAAATGAGCTTCTGCTCTGCACTGTGGCTGCCCATCCCTGGAAGTGTTCAGGGCCGGGTTGGATGGGGTTTTTGAGCAATCAGGGCCAGGTTGGGTGGGGTTTTTGAGCAATCTGCTCTAGTGGAAGGTGCTCCTGCACATGGACAGGGGGTTGGAACTTGATGGTCTTTAAGGTCCCTTCCCAAACCATTCTGTGATTCTGTGAAAAGGGAGCTTTGACTTCACAGGTATCTAAACCCTTTTGTTTGTGTGGGGACAGGTTTAGGCCATGTCCCCTCGAATTCCTGGATGTGTCTCTGCAGCCTTCAGCGTAAAGGAAGATTTTGAGTTGCTCAGTTCCTCCTGGCCAGGAAATCTGGATGTGGTCTGTCAGTTATGGGATTTGTATGTCAAATGAGATGAGTCTGGATTGCTTTATGCTTAGGTCACTGGCTGTTTTGGATTTCTCCAAAATCTGGATTTTATTTGTTGGGAGTTCTAAGATCTTGATTTTGTTGCCTGACCTTCCTCTTTCCCCAGACAGAATTATGACCCCTGAATGAAGTGTTGGTATATATTTGGGTCTGGATCTAAATCTCTGCTTTGCTTGTCTGGAATCTGAGCAGATCACCTGAAGGGAGGGTCTGTCTTGCTGATAAAATAATTGTTTTTGACTGCTTAACCCTTGATATGAACAATTTTCTTGCCATGTTTAACCATGTTTAGGGCAACGTGGTGTTCCATCCCTGGTAATCCAACTCTGCAGAACTCTTGGCAACTGTTATGTGGACAGTCTGGCTTATTGGGTTGACATGACTCAATTATTCAGAAAATTCCATGGAGAGAAATTAATGACAATTAAAAGGGATAAAAGTACTTGGAAATGTTATTCTGCAGTATTGTGCAGATTAAATGAGCTCCCACAAGGAGATTTGAGTTCTGTAGGCCCTGGCACAAATACTAAGTGGACTGTAATGGAAACTTGCTAACCAAAATAATAAAGGAAAAAAGATATGTCTTTAAATTATACTCTGAAAATTCTGAAATTCTTCTTAGTATGTCTTAGAACTGATTGCAACTTTATAGACTTTTACATTTATTTATTAACAAAATGAAATTTAACATATGGGGACTACTTGAATTGTAATTGGTAGTCCTTCACAGTAGGGATAATCCTGATAAATCTGATGATTTTGTTCAAGCCTGATGTTATAAAACACTATAAGAACTTACTTTGCTGGCTCTATTTAAGGCTGAAAAAAATCATTTTTGTTCCTCCTTTTAGGGGCACAAGAAGTTCTCATTGATCCAGGTACATTATTTTCCTGCATGTTTCCAAAGTATTTTCTTGTATTACTTGATTTGTTTTGCAATTGTTTAGATAGTTATTGCCACTTGCTAAAACTAGTAGTGATCCCTGATGCTTCAGTTTTTGGCTATAAATCTTGAAAAATTGCAGAGACTGAAGGGTAACTGGCACAAAATAAATGCTATAGTTCCATGATTGTGTCTCCATAAATTCTAATCAGCAGGATTTCTTTCCATGAGTGGTGAGGATTTTAAAATATTTTTGAAGTGACCAACCTGAATAGTCATGTGTAGTTTTGTAGTGTCGTGGTGCTCTCTCAGGCATCATGAACAAACATCTTTCACTCCCATAAAACTTAATCTCCAGATGTGCTTGGTCTGATTCCTTAAGGTTAATAAACATATTAAAAACTTGCCTTAACATTTAAGTATGTAAAGAAACATTCTTTTTGCTCTCTCAGTATATTCAGAAATACTTTTCACAGTAGTTTTTACCTCTCTGTTGACAGTTAGGGCCAGCTCTGAAACACAGATTTTTTTTGCCATTTTAGCAGAGAAACCTCTTGGAGAAATAAATTACTGTATAATCCTAAACAAATTACAGTATAATGCTGCAGATTAGGTAATATGTAAGAAGGTATTGAGCCTTGCCAAACCTTTGATGTGTTTTCACTTTTATTATGTGAACTCCTCAATCAAATCAAATTCTAAAAATAAAATTTTCATGTTCTTTCTAATATCCCAGATTTCCTTGGCATCTATTTCAAATTCTTATCCCTTCTGTCTCTTGCTTTCTTTCTTGAATAAAAAACCCAATTTTTTACTGTTTTGTGTGAGCCTTTTTTTTCCTGAGGTATACTTTAGAAACAGAGTTTTAAAGTAGAAGAAGGAATAGTTCAAAGGTTAAAACCATTTATTCAGTGTGGCCATAATATAATTTTAGCAATCTGTATTCTATTCATAGTCTAAACATTCAGATAAGTGCTAAAAATCATGATATTTTTACTAAGTGGAAGATTATTTCCTTTCTTTCTAGGTAGGGCAAGTGTACTTTGTGTATTCTATGTCAAACCTAGCATACCCTAGCTTGCTTTTTAGATATTTAGCATTTGCCAAGAGTCCTTGTGCTCATTTCTGACCCTGTTCTGTTCTAGGTGCTCTGACTTCCAATGGCATAAATGCAGATACCAGTGCTGAGATAGGACGTGCCAAAAACTGCCTGAGTCCTGAAGACATCATAGAAAAATATAAAGAAGCCATTTCTTACTATGGCAAGGTAACCCTGGTTATTTTTAAATAAACACCTTAAGTTCTTTTCAACAGTGAACTCTTGAGGATTTGGTTTTGGAGGCTCTTTTAAAGCATGGCAGTGAGGTTTGTAAAACAGGTTCCCGCTCTACTGGAGCAGTTTTTAGGTTTTTGTGCAAATGCTCAGAGCCTGAGATGGAAAAGGAAGTTAATGCCTGCAGTCATAATAAGAAAAGAAAAAGAATTGTTTTGTACTGTGAAAATAGTGGCTCAGTGTCCACATCAACAGTAAAGATAAGTTTAATTGTATTGCAGTGGAGTTATTTAATCACTTTTTAATTTCAGGTATTGCTCTTGTTTGATAAAATATCTTTAGACCAAGCTTGTAAATATTTATTACAGGCATCTTCCTGTCCATGTTGAAGGGAGACTCTCCGAGTGAAACAAGTTTAATTGTGTGCATTAGTTAATTTATAATCAGGAGCAATGAAAGGTGATAGTTGTGGGCATAGTGTCAGATAAATTAGAATCCATCAGTAAAACAATAACTGTCAAGGATGCATTCAGCTTTTTAATGTCACCTTAAGGGTACGCTGCTCATCTAGAAAGAGTGTGATGTCTCTAGCAGTATAAAATTATTGGACTTTGTTTGGCTTAGGGCAGGATATTTATATTTTGATTATTTACAATATGCACTGTGCTCTCAGCAAGTAATAACTGTGCTTCACTGCAGCTTCACTTGAAATAACAAAGAACTTTGTGTCAGGACTGATTTATAACCCTTCAAGACAAGCACAGTTACCTTCTGTCTGTTCCAGACCTACAGAGTAACTCATTGCTTTAATGCTGAGGAAGCAGCACTTTCTGCATATTTTTTATGTTCTCACTCAGCTGAAGAAACTTTTGTAGCACATTCTAAAATAGCTTCAATCTCCAGTGATTTGCTTTTGCTAATATAAATGTACAAGAGAGGAATATGTAGCAGCTTTGCTGCGTAACTCTTGTATTTTGTTATTGAGCTTTCTTGCCCTCATTAGTTCTCAAACATAAATACCTGAAGAGAGCTTAACTTCAGCAGGAAGGGGGCCAAATCAAATACCCAGTATCAGTGTTGTAGGAAGAAATCACCAGATCAGATTGGCTGGTTGGGAAATTGCCTCTTTGTTACATGAGCACAAACAGTTCAATTCACACCTGCATTATCTCCTTAGCTTCCTTAAGCAAGCTAAATCACTAAACAGTCATTTACTGCAAAGGTTTTGCAAACAAATTCTGGAACACTCAGATTGGTTTCTAGTTCTCTTGTCATCAGAAATATTGTTTTAACTAAAGAGAAAATGCATGCAGTAATAAAAATATTCGCATTGTTAAGGTAGAATTTATTTACAGACACAGCACCCACAACCAACCATTTATATGAGCTTATCCCAAACTGTTCCAATATTCCCAGCTTTTCTCCTTGTCTGAACTCTCAGACTGAAGCTATGCTCTGTCTCAAAATGAGAGCAGTGAGCTAAGGCTGAAAATGGCTGTTTTGCACAATAATATTTTAGGTGACACCTTGATTTTCACTTGGGCAGCAGTTGATAATTTAACAGTGTAGTCATTAGCATTGAGGAATTGCTGGGTTTGGAGGATGTGACAGCTGATTTATGTGTGGAGCAGAAATGCTTATAAAATCTAACAGGTGCAATACTTCAACATCATTTTAATTTTCTCCCTCTGCAAGTACAAGAATGCTGGTGTGATTGAACTGGAAGCTTGTGTGAAGGCTGTGAGAGTCCTGGCAATGCAGAAGAGGAGCATGGAAGCCTCTGAGTTTCTACAAAATGCAGTTTATATCAACCTTCGGCAGGTCAGTTGGAAATCCAGTTATTTTTCTCTTGTCATTTGACAGAATATACTGAAAGTTACTTAGATTCAGGAGACTCCAGTTTATTTTCTGTCTCACTGCCTTCCTTCTGACTAGAGCTTGACTTCTGAGGATTTTCACATCTGTGAGTCTGGGTTACAAGGTATTGAGAGTTCATCCGAGAACATGAGGACTTAGTATGAGATTGAACTCTGTTGCTTCTTCTCCCTTGTGAAAGCAAAAAAAAATCCCATTGTTGTTCTCTTGTGATGCTGTACCAGGGGAAAACAGCTGCCTGGGACTGCTCTGCAGTGGATTTTTAAAACTTTCTTGATTGCATCTCATTCAATGAAACTGAGCAAATCAGGAATGGCCTGTTGCAGAGTGAGCTGAAGGGTCTGATTAGGGTTCTTAATCAACTGAATTTTTGTTGTGCAGTGCAAAGTCTTAATTAAGCCAAATCAGAAAGGAATTCAGGGGGGAAATCAGTGTTTGGAACTGTGTGGAATGTGCTCAGTATCACCACAAAGTAACATGAACATTTGAGCAGTGCCTCAAACTTGATGTCACTGCTCACAGAGAGATTGCTATGGTTGAAAGAACTGATAAAAAGCTGTTAGGTTTCTTACTAGTTTTTGGTTTATGCTCATTATATCTTGGTAAGATGAACAGTTTAAGTCCACACCATTGACCTTATTAGGCCCAGACAGGGACAGCAGATTTATGAGGAAGGTAGAATACTTTCTTTCATTTGCAGAGAATCCTTTCTCTGGAATCAGTTTGCTAACAAAGCATAAATGAGACAATAATTAATTGATAAGCTATCATAAAAATCATCAATCCTGTTACAGAGTGCCATAATTGCCATAATCCTTGTAGTGCTAAAGGCCTTCTCTTTAATTCTGTAACCTGTTTTTTTGCTGGCAGTTCTGCACCCCTTGTTGTTCACCCATCCTCTTGTTCTGTTGCTGTTAGTCTTGTTGCCTGCAAGCTCCAATATTGTTATTGATTCTTTTTCTGGAATCAATTGCTGCCATTAAGAGAATACCCTGTTCTCCCTGACACCACTGGTATTGCAACTTCACTTTTTATCGGAGGAAAACTGTAAGACCCAGTGTCTTGGTTTGAAAGACAGATGTCTGATGAGGAAGGCAGGAACCTCCCTTGGAATAGAAAATGTGACCCCCTTCCCTCCAAATTACTATAACTCTGAAAATCTGGGGTTTTCAGGCAAAGACATGGGAAAAGGGGTAATAATTCTGCACTGGTATGTATAACAAGGCCAGGCTCCTCTGCAGCAGCTGCGGCACACGGCCGGGAACACGCGCTCTCTGGGAGGGGGGAGAGGGTCACGGTCCTGGCTTCTCCTGAGGCACCTGAGTAGATGGTGAGGGTCCTTCCCAGTCAGGCTGGGTGAGGATCAGGTCCCAGTTCAACAGGTGATCTAATGTGAAAAGCTCTCCTCAGGGTAGGGCAAGACAGCAGGAGCCAGAACCCCGCAGTGCTGGCGAATTCTTCCCACAGCCACTGCAGCCTGTCGAGGGAAGCCGAGCCCAGCCTCACACCTCCTGCCCAAAATCTCTTGGTATCTTTGCCCTTCCCAAAGAGAAAACCCCCAGGTGAGAGAGGAACCAGCTGCACCCTTCCCCACCTTGGCCATTTCTTTTGTCACTCTCAAGTACTGGTCCTTACTTTCTCTTACCAAGAGATGGGACAAAATTCCATGAGAGAAGGAAACAAAAGGAAAAATCCTAACCCCCAACACCCAGTGAATGGAAAAGGACTTGTCACTTCAATAGTTGATATGTATGTCCTAATAATACACAAGCACAAAGCTTGGCGACATGAAAAGCATGCCCTGATCTAAGCTGCCAGTGAACCTGTGTCTTGGTTTGAAAGACAGGTATCTGCCAGGGGAAACCAGAACCTCCCTTGGAAATTGAGAATGTAAACCTCCTCCCTCCAAATTATTGTAATTTTGAAATTAAGGGGCTTTCAGGCAAAGATATGGGAATATCAGTTCTTTACTAGGAATATTACAAAATACGAAGGTAGTAGTACAAGGAAAAAAAACAAGCAAACAACAACAACAACAAAATAATCCTAGAAACACTGACAGAATCCGAATACAACCTGCTGGTCAAGGTGTTGGAAGCAGTCCAAAATGAGTCCTCCTGGAGTGACAGATGTGGCTCTGTTGGAGTAGAGATGATCCTGTAGATGGGTCCAGTCTTCCTCTGGGAGTCCAGTGGAAAAAACAGCTGCCCTGGTCTTCTGATTTCCAGGTTTTATTCAGGCAGGGATGCTTGGCTCCTCCCGATGGGTAGAGCATCTCACAATGGGATGATTTAATTTTATCAGTCATGCACTGAGCCTTAATGGCCCATTCACAGGTGATCTCTCCCTGGAGGGAGGATGGGTGGTGGAAGAGATAAGGAAGCACTGCCCCACCTGGTTTTAACAGTTGGCCCATTAACAGAAGGCACCCACCCCTCCCCCCAGACTTATGAGGAATGGGTTATACAAGAGGTAGAGAAAAACATCTCCCCAATGGGTTTCAACAGATGAAAATAGAATACACATTTTTGGTTACACATTGCAATCCAAGACAACCTGCAATCAGTGCAGCCCAAACCAGTACAGACTAGCATCTCTGCCTGGCTGGGGAGCAACCTGGCATTACTATGTGAAACAACAGTAGGATAATCTTTCCAGGGCTTTCCCCAGGGCTGGGAAATGCATTTTCCATAGAGGTATGGCTGGGAATTGTATTTACAGCTTTTTAAGATTTACTGTAAAAAGCATGGAAACAAATAAGAGTTGTATTTATAATTTGGACTAACTCAGAGGAGGAGTCATCCTGTGATAGCTGAGGGAATAAACTGTAGGACAGTGGTTTTCATTTGAAGGTAAATAGAACATCATCACAACCAATATTCTGCAGCAGGAAAACACCTCACAGATTAAAGTGTAAGACTTACAAAGAGGAAAACTGGTTCCTGTCCATAAATCCAGTTTCATACTCAGTCTAGTAATACTGTGTAATGGGTATTTTCTGATGAGCTGCAGTATAGTAAGACTTAACTTTGCATCCAGTTATGAGGAAAAAATTGTAAAATATAATTACAGAGAAAGTGGGATAATAAAATTTAATATAGTAAGGAATAATTAAAAAACAAATAAAAAGCTGCATTGTTTGAAAGCCTGGCTTGAAACAAGCCTGAGAAAAAAACTGGCTCTATTACCTGGATAGTGACCTACAGCCTTTCCAGGTGCAGTTGTAACTTTGTCTGGTAGAGAAGTTAAATAAAAATTAACCAAGTGGAAATTATGCTGTGCTTCAGGTGATGGCTTTTATGCAGCCACTTTACAGGCACTAAACTTGTATAAATTCGTGAGGTCAGTAAAGATGTTTGTAGATGCTGCAGAATGGCCTGCTGCAGTCTTCAGAATTAATTCCTTGGAGTATCTGTGTGGATTTTTTCTCATTTTTTCTTCTTTTAAATTCCTGGATGGTAACACATAATGGTTTTTGCTCAGGAAAATGCAATTTTGCTGTCTTTGTGGTGATGAAAAAACAGTTTCCTGCAGCTGAGGAAAATACTTGAGTAACTTTGGGGACAACAATTAGACAACAAGTTATGTAACAGTGGTAAAAACTTAGATATGATGAAAAGAAAACTTTCTGGGAATCTGCTGCCTCTCTCATAGCTGTTCCAGTTATTAGTGAGTGCTCCTGTCTACCTAAATAGCATGACACTGTCTTTTACCATCTTAAAGAATTTAGTGAACATTGTCAGTATTTGTATTTAAGGAATAGCTTTTGATAAAGTTTTTTAAAGCTTTTTTTGCTTTATTTCCTGATCACGTGCTTGTGCCCTTTTCAACTCTGCTGCCATATTTTTTATTGTTCTAACCTGTTAAAAATGGCATAAATAGGTAACTTCACTATGACACCTCATGTTCTTTCTGAGTGATTGCTTTTGGGAACTCTGATAACTTCTCCAAAATTTTTCTGTGTTTTCCTTTTGTGTTTTCTGTTTTGTCCAGCTGCACTGGTTTCTGAAAGTTTTCACCCTGGTACAAGTAACTTTTTTCACAACTCTTGGTACAGGGCTTGGTCTTTCTTAGGTATGGGCAGTACTTTTGTATTGGGCACTGTCTTCTGTTGTCAGTTCTGAAAAAAACAGCAACTTCAGCTTCAAAAATTGTCTGAAACTTTCCAAGATGCTTTGCTACTCTGTGTGTTTCTTCATATCCTGAAGTACAAAGATTTGAACTGTCAGATAAGGTCACAGTGCCCTCTGATAAGTCCTCTTTGATGTGTCTCATATCCCTATGTCCGAAATTAGAAGTAACTTTTGAGAACAGACTACTTTTTGTAATTGTATCAGGTTTTAAGTGGCAAAAAGACATTTTGAAGCTCTGGTTACAAAACCTATTCATTTCTGTAAAAAACAACCAGTGTGCTGAGCAACTTCCCTTGACTGTCCAAGACTTTAAGGGTCTGAAGTTAAACATGCTGATTGATACTTCCAGTTTTGAGGAAAGAGTTGCTGTTTCTCTCCTTTAGGGCTGTTTTTGGGTGAAGTTTGTCACTTGAAAAAACTTTGCAAAACATGTTGGCAGCTTTAGAGTAATTTAAAGTACGTTTTACTGCTTTTGATTGTGCCAGATCTTGTGCACTAGGTGTCAGCATTGGTCTGCACTGTTGGTTCCTGGGACACAGAGTAGAATCATCCAGAGTTTCTGTGGCAGTTTCTTTGTGGCTGGCTGACTCTGAAGCAAGATTATCATTCAGGCCAGAGGCAAAAAGAATTAATCTACGTGGGACTTAGGCCAATACACTGATAAACTGAAGGAGCACATGGTGGTAGTTCCTTATTGAGTTGGTTTCAACTTTAAGTTTAGCAGGACTTTAACTAAATTCCACCTCACTTGTTGGCAGTGTGCAAATGTACCGTGGAATTGTTTAGGTTGGGATAGACCTCAAGACCAACCAGCACTGCCAAGCTCAACACTAAACCATGTCCCCAAGTGCCACATCTACACATCTTTTAAAGCCCTTCAGGGATGGTGACTCCACTATGTCCTGGGCAGGCTGTTCCAATACCTGACTCTGAAGAAATCTGGGTCTGTGTCTTTCTATTTTGCTACTTTAACATTATTTTTTTACCTTTCTGGGAAAAGCTCCCACTGAACTCACTGCTGCCCTCCAAAACTTGCTTCGTGCAAGGCAGTGGTGAAGCACTGGCACAGGTTTGCCAGAGGAGCTGTGGATGTCCCATCCCTGGGAGTGTTCAAGGCCAGGTTGGATGGGGTTTGGAGCCATCTGGTCTAGAAAAAGACATTCCTGCCCATGGCAGGAAGTTGGAACAAGATGATGTTTAAGGTCCCTTCTGATCCAAACCATTTTATGATTCTGTAATTCAGTCTCACAGTGTATAAATCACGGTACGGTTTGATGGAATGAAAATTTTGTGGTTTACAAGACTAGAGACATAAAAATCGAGACAGTAGTTTCTTGCTTTCATAGCCCGAGATTTCAAGATTAGATTTAATCTTCAAGAGATGAAAATTGTAGCGAATCAATAAATCTTGGAAGCTGTATGTTTTTGCACTCCTTTCATTCACAGGAATATCATGTTAAGTATCTTCCATACAATGTGGAGCTGTTTAGCTGCTACTGACTGTTTTGACTGTTTACTTGTTAGTACCACTGACAAATAAAGTTGAAGCTGCAGAACTTCATCTTTGCAGTTTTTGTTAACAGTTGAACCAAGCTTAAGTTTTCCTGGCTGCAGAAGCTGTCATGCCTGGCTCCGTGCAAATCCCCGGCCTTCTGCAGTGCCAATGTCTGCTCCTGTGTTTTTCCTCCTGTTTGCTTATAAAAACTCAGTGCTTTCAATCTCTGATAAAAACCAGTCCTTTCCTCTTTTCCCTTCGGACTGCAGCTCTCAGAAGAGGAGAAGATCCAGCGTTACAGCATCCTGTCGGAGCTGTACGAGCGCATCGGTTTCCACCGCAAATCGGCGTTTTTCAAGCGCATCGCGGCCATGCAGTGCGCGGCCCCCAGCATCCCCGAGCCCGGCTGGAGGGCCTGCTACAAACTGCTGCTGGAGACTCTGCCTGGCTACAGCCTCTCCCTGGACCCTCAGGACTTCAGCAAAGGTCGGTGTGGATCACCACGGTTGGGCGCTTTGCTGGCTTTCCGTAATAATTTCCTTGAGAGATTTCGTACTGGACCTAAATGATTTGCTAATCTAAAAATTAATTGCAGGAGATAAAGCAGTTGTTGAGCACTATACCTTCACTTTTTCTTAGTGTTGTTCCAATAATTTCAAATTTCTGCAAGCCACTGCTGAATGTGTTGCTGTGGTTCCCTGCTTGCAGGAGGTAATTGCGTGTTATTTATCAAAACTTAGTTTCTTATGTTTTTCAAAAATGTCTTTGTTTTGATGATGTGTTTCTCAGTACATAAAAAGGATGTATATTATTCTGGATTATTTTTTCAATTCAGGTGCCTTCAGCTGTTCCATGAGAAGTTGTATTTCTTTTGGTTTTGTAGCTGTTTGATCTTCTAAGCAAAGATTAAAAATCCTTTTACATATTTTTGTATATAGACACACATAGACAGATATAACGTAATTAATAGGGTCAAATATGTCACATTTTCCCACAAATTAGATTAGAGACGCCTAAAATGCTGCTTGGCAGCTCCTTTTGAGTAAACCTTTCCAAAACCTTTCATTGTTTTATACAGCAGCAGTTTTGGGGACCATTCCCTAAATGTTGTAGCTGCAGGAGAGGAGCAGGAAGTGATGGGCTGAGCTGTATTTGTGGATGGTTAGTGTTGGGGTTTTTAAAACTGTTGTGATTTGGCAGTCAAATTATATGTGAGAGGAGGTAGAAAATGCCAAGTGGACTGGGTGAAAAGATGCTAAGAATCTAGGAAGAGGGAATGTGCTGGGAAAAATATGCTGTGGCCTGGGATGGGACTGTGTTGGGAGAAGTTGTTTTAGAAGTTCTGCAAGAAATTATAATTAAAAAAGCAAAGAAAGGACATGATTGGTGGTTGTCTTTCATTTTTACCTTACCTTCTTGTTGCACTGAAGTGTGTTGTCTCATTTTTTATCCCTGAAATGGCTCTTTTAGAGACATATGGAAAGATCACTGCAAACTCGAAGATAGAAATGACATTTCACACATGAAAAATAATAAGACTCTCAAAATATAAACTCTCAAGGTTTGGTTGCAGTAAATATTCCTAAAACAGTGTGCCAAATGCTGATGGGTGATATTAAAAGGAAGGCTGTTGAAGTTTATGAAGTATTGCACATCTTGAAATATCTGTTATTTAAAAATTATTGCTGTTGCTTACTACTAAAAGCAGGTTAAGCTTCATGAAGAGTGCTGCATATTATGGTTCAGAAAGGAAGGTTATGTTATGATGATCTATTTATTCTTTCCACAGATACTCTGCAAATATGAAGTAATTCATAGTCTGAAACTTAAAGACCGAAAATCAGGATATGTGCATTGTGTTCTAAAGTTTTATTGCTTTTATTGGCCAGGAAAGCATTTAGAGAAAATATCTCTTGCTTGATCTTTAAAGAGAGTTAAGAATTACAAGATTTTGGGGGTTTTATTTTTTAATTTTTTTTTTACAAGGGCATGGAGTGACAGGACAAAGGGGAATGGCCTCAAACTTTCAAGATTTAAAGTGGGTATTAGGAAGAAATTCTTTACTGTGAGGGTGGTGATGCCCTGGCACAGGTTACCCAGAGAAGCTGTAGCTGCCCCAGCCCTGGCACTGTCCAAGGCCAGGTTGGATGGGGCTTTAAGCAACCTGGGACATTGGAAGGTGTCCCTGCCTATGGCAGGGAGTTGGAAATCGATGATCTTTAAGGTCCTTTCCAATCCAAACCATTCTGTGATTCTATGATTTCAATTTCTGTGTGAAATCTTATGTGCATTGTCCAGAGAATTTACAAAAAAACCCCCCAAACTTTAAAGGTTTTGTATATAATTTTTGTTTTTGGGAAGTGTTAACTTCGTCTTCAGAATTTTAATTGTACATTTATTAGTCGATAGACAAGCATATAAAACAAAACTTGATTTCATGTTTAGATATTCAGGCAAATACAACAATCCTATTTTTTGTGTTGAGTACAAGATTTGGATTTCATACCAACCATTGGGTGATTGGTGTAAGTGCCATAAAATTACTGCTTAGCATATGAAGGCAACCCAAATCCATCTGTTTGTGATGAGTTCCAACTTTAAAAGACAAAAATACCTGCATTTTTTCCAGGAACACACAGGGGATGGGCTGCAGTGCAGATGCGTTTGCTCCATGAACTCGTCTACGCTTCCCGGAGGATGGGCAACCCCGCCCTGTGTGTCAGACATCTCTCCTTCCTGCTCCAGACCATGCTGGATTTCCTGTCTGACCAAGGTAGGACTTGTTAAAGAAGCAGATACTTGCACTTTCTTCTGACCCACAGTCAAATAATGTGACTCTGTTTTGAAATACAATAATTTGGGAAGGAATGGAGAGCATGGAAGTTGGGGAATTCTGTGTATGCCTGAGTGGGTGGTTGATGGTAGTCAGTCAACAGAGAGTTGAAATTAGGTGATCTTTCAGGTCCTTTCCAAGCCAAACCATTCTGTGTTTCTAACATTTAGAAGCTGAATGTGATGGACCTGAGTTAAACAGTGTATAACTGGGACACTGGCCTTAAGTTCCTTTGCATTTCTGCTGTTTCTTTCCTTTTTTTGTTTAAATTCAGCAATAAATTTTAAGAGGATTTAATTGTCAAATGTTGACAATGCAATGAACGTGTCTTTGGATGATTTTCAGCAATGGGAATGATGTGTGTGAGGACCCTTCTGTGGGATGGGACCATGTAACATTTACAGAATCACCTGGAAAAGCCAAAAGTGATAACTGTTATTTTGCATTATGTTTCTTATGAAAACTGTTCCATAGTGACTTGTTTATCACCCATCTTAATGAGACCAATGAACTTAACGAGTGCTGGAAGATTTTAAAAATTGGTTTTGCTTCTCAGCAAGCTAGGTAAAAAATGCCTTTTTTCCCAGTTACTCTTTTGTTTACAATAACAAGGATAGAAATAAAAGAAGTACAGGCTGTTCTTATTTTTCTTTCCTCCTTCAGTTATGGCCAAATGTCTCCCCTTAGTGACTCCTGCAGCAAAGAACTTTGTTGGCAAACTTTAGATATTTGCCTGCTTTATTCCCTCTGTTCAGTAGCTCAAATCAGTGCTGGAGGAAGGAGAGGAACTGATAAACTGGAATAAATTTGCTTTCTGCCTGTAGATCTTGTTTGCTGTCAAAAGGTCCTTGGATTTTCCAAGACTTACAGTGAGGCTTTGTTGATATATGTATGGAAAGTTGTGCTGAAGACAGTGTTTTAAACTCTTCCACTCTGCATTTCCACATGTGATATTGTTAATCTCTAATCCTAAAATGGTTTGAACTCTTAAAGACAAGTAACTTCTGTGTTCTTTGCCTTTAGACATTGTATGTTGAGTAAAGCTTCCAGTTTCATAAGGCCTAGGATAATTGTGATGTTTAATCCTTTGAAAAACTCAAACTAAATATTCTCCCATGTGTTTGAAAAACAGCTGAGTATTTTTTTTCCCTTCTCTCCTGAATACATCCAAAATAGAACTTGCTGTTGAGTTTGATGTCCTTTTATTGATAAGCTCTTGCTCAGACACGGTGAGTGGTGTTCCAAAGGACTGAAAGTGTGGATGACAGTGCCAGAAATGCATTTCTGGCCTGTAATTTTTTTGGTAACTCTTCTGAGATTGATATTGTGTGACCATAGGATCATTAAGGTTGCAAAAGGTGTCCAAGATCATCAAGTCCAGCCTGAGTTTTGCAAGGGTCCATTTAGCATAGAAAATTACTTTAAATTTATAGTTCTTCTAAAAATGTTGGAATATTAGGAAAAATAAACCAACAAACCTCCTTCAATCCTGAATTACAATAAAGGACAAAAGCAAGACAATGAAGGCAGAGGAGTAGGTTACTGTTTTACTTACTGTGAACTGTTCCCTTAGAAACTGGTAAAAAGGTGTCATTAATGTTCTTCTCTGATAGTCACATGACTGAAATGTCCAGGTTTTGTTAATCAATTGAAGATTTAATTAGAAAACAGAAATAATGCAGTGGTGTTGGAGTTCAAGAGTGCTCAGATTTCACTATTTTTCTATGCTGCACAGGAAGTCACCAGTTACTAAGGGTGGAGGAAAACTCACTCTCTTAAAAAGTCAGTTTTCACTTGAATGTGTTCTTCCCTAAATAAACTTCCTATTTCTAAAGCTTGTTACTGATTACCTGCTAAATCCCATTCTTGTGTTTAAAGCTTGGGTAGTTTGGAGATTGTTTTTAAAATTAGAATAAATAGAAGTGGGAACTCTTATGCTGAGAGGAAGTTTTCAGCTAAACATTTGGCTGTGGAACTTGATCTTCTAACCCTTTTTCTCTCAGGATTAGCTGCCTCTAGACACAGAAAAGGAACATTTTCTAGTTTTTTAATGTAATTCTGTTCATTTACTACTTCAGTCGAAGTTGGGATACTGGGACTTCAGAAAACAGAAAAAAAACATTTATTCTCCAAGTAGAAACTCAGCTGATGAGATTTATTTGTTCCAATGAAATCTAGATTTGTTAATTAGAAACTCTTGCTTCTATTAATGCAACACAAATGCATAGTCAAAACTGGTTTGTGTTTAAAACAAAATTTAATGTTTCCATTGAATGACGCATTTTAAAATACAGCTTGTCTATGTTTCCTTGAATTTACTTGTCTCCAACCATGCAGCCTGGCAAATCTAAATAAAGAGTATCATCAAGTAAATGGGAGATGTCAGTCACTATTTTAACAACATGGAAGCTAAAAGTTTGACTTAAAATGAAACTGTTTAGTTACATAAAGATGTAAAATGCAGTCTTCTGCTAAGCAAAAAGACTAATTTTACACTAAAATGTGTAAAACCTCTAATCTCAAACTATTATGTTTTAATGGTAACAAGTCCTTAAGAATCACTTTCTTTAAATAAGAATTAAAATGTGCAGTTGCAAAGTTGCTTGGAATTGAACCTATCTTTTATGTAATGCTTTTTGAAATAAAACTGTGTGTATGGCTCAGTGAATCTGAATTGAGTAATGTCAGATATTTGGAAAAAACCACCATTATTTTACTGTGGCTCTTCACTGATAATATTCATACTCCTTAAAAGGGCTGTGACTTGCATTGAGTGCAAATAATTCTGAGTTGGCTCATCTGTTAGGGCCTCTCTAAACACAGAACTGTTTGGAAACAGCTGCTAAGGAAATGTGACTGGCCACTCACCAGGCACTCCTGTGGTGAAGGAATACAGAGTTGGGAATGTTTCTCCATTGCCTCTTGGAAGATTTGAGGTTTGAAAGTGAAAGCTTTGAACTGCTTTCTTTTAGAAAACGAGGCACCCTCTTTGAAGATCCTTGAAAGACCTTGTAGTTGGTACGTTAGGGAAGGGAGCAGTAAACCTTGGGTACGGCAGGTGAACTTGGCCTGGATACCGAGGAGCAGCCAGTGGATTTTAGGGGAGCAGAGATGAAGTTCACCAATGATGTGCTGCTGCTGTGAGGTGGATGTGAGGCTGCCACTCACAAAACCCTCCCTAAGCAAGTGCCCAACCTGCCAAAAATCTGTGAGGTCTACAAAGTGCTGGAGTCTTTGCTGTCCCTGCTGTCCTGGCTGCTCCTAAGGGGCTGCTCCACCCCTCTGGTGCTGCTGCCCTGGCTCTGCTCCCTGGCTGGGCAGCTCTGGGAGGGACCCTGGGGACAGCCCCGTGGCACCCACAGAGACCTCCCCATGGCACTCTGTGAGCCAGCGCTGGAGCCATGGTGGGGGTGACCCCTTTTCTCATCATCCTTCTTGGCATTCTCTTGCTTTCCTATTTTCTTCTTCTTTCCTCTTCTGTGAAAAAATGAAGTTGAGTCACCGCTTTGGATCCCAACATTTAACCTCGTTTGTGTTTTAATCTTCTTTTTGCGTATGTTCAGAACCTAATTCCTTCCTGCATTTGTGGATCAAGGCAAAATTTGTCTGTCTTCAGCTTGAGCAGATCAGAACAGTCCCTCACCCCTACAGGCTCATGTTCTTTCAGACATTTAGCTGGTTTCCAGGATTTCAGGATTCCTGCTGTTTGCTTCTGCTGGCAAGGATCTCGATGTGCTGAGGTGACTTTTTCTCACCCACCATGCATAGCATGGGATGAAACTAAGAGTATTCAATTCCTTTTTTTTTTTTTTTTTTGGTGGGCTAATTCCTTAAATATCCTCAAGGTTCATCTATTTTGTTGTTTGGGAAATAATGTGCACTTTTCAGTGCTTCTCAATGTAGCTCTGCCAAGATCTTCCTGTCCCGTGGTTGTTGTTGCTGCACTTGAGTTCTTTCCAGTCTTCTGGTGAGGTGACAGCCTTCACATCTGAGCTCTCAACTGCTCTGTCATGTACTTAATGAATTAAACTACTGACTCTGTGATGATTCTGCATTAAACATGCAAAAGTAATTTTTCTTCTGTTGACCAGGGGTTTGGATGTCTTTATTCTCGAGCTGACAGTAGGTGATGGAGAGAACTTCTTGGAATGTCCTGGTGTGCCTTTCTGTCTTTCTTCAGTGTGATTGTTTCTTAAATCATTGCATACTACTGAAAGATGTTTATTCTCAGCCTGTACTGAGGTCATTGTAACTAACGAAGAGTTTCTGCCAAAATTTCTGCTGAATGCTGTTTCAGTTCCCCTCATCCTGTAGATGAGTTGGGATGGATTGTCAATGTTGGCTTGGACTTCTTGGTAGGTGAGGGACTTCACACCATTATTCTGAGGGCACTTTTAGAACCTTTTCTGTTCAAGCCTGCTGTGCTCAGGTGATGGGTGAGATGTCAGCTGGCATCAGGGTGAGGTTGTGCCTTTTGCAAAGAAGTGATGAGCTTGATCTAAGAAAGAAATCCCAAACCTTGTTTGTCTTCAGAAATTATGGTTAAGCCTGGACTGAGCGTCATTTGATGATGTCAGACGTGGTGTCTTACAACTCTTCAAATATGCCTTTCGATCTCGCAGTTTGAAAGAGGAAATTCTGCAGTATTTTAGACATTTTTATTTATAGAACAGATTGCATATGCATTTCCTCGGTGTCATTTAAATTTCAAATTGCTATGTCGAAGTATGGAAAATAAGGAAGAATATTAAACTGGGCTCCTGAAAATTGGCAGCTAGACCACAAGTGAATGTGGAAATGACTTTTACCCTTTGTAGTCCTCCTGCCAAGCAGCAGTAAGGACCAGACTCGTTTCCTGAGGATCTTAACTTAAAATTGTAACGTTGTCCTGAATTTCCATCCAAACCTGGGAAAATGAAGTGAAGCTGCACAGGCACCTGGTGGGTTGTAGCTCCCCACAGAGATTGGGCTAAATGGACTTCACTGGAGCAGGGGATAAGAGCAACCTGTGAGCCAATAAATAAGTTTTGGGCATGGAATAATTTAAATTTTTTGAGGGACTGCTGGAGCAGCTTTTGACTCTGTTCACCTTACTGCCTCCTGTTCTCTTGTTCAAGTCTTGCTGTGACTTTCTGATTTCCCCATGTTTTCAGAGCTGTAGCCAGAATTGTTGAGAGTTTCAGCTCATTTCATTTTGAGCTGGTTGTTCACCATTTCTCCCCTCTGTTTGCCATTTCTTTTGCCTGTTCTCATAATGCTGCTCTTCTTTTTTTTTTTTTTTTTCCTGTTTTTCATATTTAGGTTAGAGGATACAAGATTATAAATATTACCAATAAAGACATAAGCCCAGAAAAGATTTTGAGGTGTAACTTGGTCAGCTGATGAAAAATAATGACTTCACACAGAAGCAGGAAGCCTGCCAGAACTGAAAGATAATTGAGGTATGGAGAGAGACACTCAGGGAAGATTGAGCTGTATCAGAAAATTTGGATCAAGGTTTTCTGTTTAGGAAAGCAGATTCCAAGGCCGGTCCTTCCTCTACAGAAAATAAATCTGTGAAATTATTTTGAAATGTAATTAGAAGTGGTTTATGGTAGGGAGTGATCTGAACTGTAAAATGAACAGTAATAAACTTCAGGTACCAGATAAGGTTCAAAGGCACTAAAAACATTTTAATTTTAAACAGCTGAACTACAGTTGCAGTTAATTTCTTAAAGTGGTTTTATCCTCACTTCAAAATTACAAATGGCAAGTGCCTTGCTGTATTTTTTTAAGAGTTCAAAAGGGATGGAAGTTCTTCCAACTGATATATCTATGTCATAGTCTTCCTAGTGACCCTGGCCACACCAGTGATTCTTTTAACAAGATTCATCACTCCCCTTACACCTCTATGGCTGTCTCAGTACTAAGTGACCCTGGTTGTGGATGCCTCTCTTGAAATGAGGTAAACCAAATTCCATCCTTTGAACCCCTCTGGAGTTCAATAAATTTGGCCTCAGTACTGGGTGCATTATAAGGAGCTCTAGTAAATGATAGTGGGTGTGTGGATAATTGTGATTTAATAGGAAGAGGTTGGAACATCTTTGAAGCATGATTTATTTTCAAGGGATGATGGAGCATTTAAATGATTTAGTTGATGCAGTATTCCTGAATGAAAAAAAAAGCAAACCTGAAAACAACATTGGTGCATTGGTTCATTAATGATTAGAAGAGATAGGAACAAAAAGTGAATGAGTTTAAGGTGTTGAGGAAGGAGATTCCCAGTCATGTGTTCATCAATAACCAAATCATCCCTGTATTATCAACACTGTTTTCAGCACAAATCCCAAAACACAACCCCAGCCCTGCTACTGTGAAAAAAATTAACTCTACCCCAGTGTCAGGGTCCACTAATGGGTGCAGGGCCCTGATGGTTCGTTTTAGGGATCTCAGAGTACAAAAGACACAACAGGGGACAAAAATCAGTATTCTTAAACAGAAATGCACGTTTATTGAGTGCCAACTTCAGTATTGTGATAGAGGGGAAGGAAAAGAGAATAAAAGAATGGAGAAGAAGGAAAGAGAGAGATATTTGGGCTAAAGTTCTGGGATAATAGCTACCAACAAGAATGGAGCCCTCGTGGTCTTCAGGCCAATGGAACCTCCGTAGAAAAGGGGGGAGTCCTCGTGGTCCTGGTCCAATGGGTCCCCCGTTCTTGCTGGGGAAGATCTTCGAAGGAGCTTTGCTTTGAGACTGAATATATAGGTCTTTTCTGAATCGAAGGCAGCTGGCCAGAGCAAAGGCAGGGGGGGTGAGTTCTTGTGATCGTGGCCCATAGGCAATGGGGGAACAGTGCAAGCCTGATCTGTTCCATCTCCAGCACAGGAGGTTATAGCCATGTACCGTAGCTGCCATTGTTTCAACAGGACGTACATCCGGGTCTCGGCGCCAACCAGGGTAGCTAGTTCAGTTCTGTACAGGCTCCAGTGAACACAACCTGCAGACAGGACTTGGCAGACATCCCACCTCAGCCAGGCCAGGGGCCCCCTGCCCCCCTGCTCACAGAGTCTCAGTCTTTGGGGTCTCAGTTCTCAGAGACGGTCGTGAGGCAGAATCAGATCTTCAGACCGACTCTTACACCCAGCCCAAAGCAGAACTTGTCAAAACAGATGTAAGCTATTAGGAAACTGGCAAAAGTGACAGGATCACAACTTGTTGCCAAGCCAAGGTTATTTAGAAGAATTTCTAGAGCAGACTTGATTGTGATAATGTTACTTGAGAGTGGAGAATAACCCCACAAAGCTCCATCACCTCTGAGGGGCCAGCCCTCGTAGAGAAATGGCTTAGAATAATTGCGAGATGGCTCTTCAGGAGTGTTTTGTAAAGCAAAAGGTTTAATAAAATATAAAATAACAATACAGAAAGAAAACAAAAGCCATGCTTAGGTGCCAGAGAATCATCTGGCACCTAGCTAAGACGCCTTAAAAAGCACTTGAGCACCTTTGTGCTTCTTCTTATATAGTTAATGTTTTAGGAGGGCTGATTTGGCTGCCTGCCGATAGAAACAGCCACAGGTCTGGACAAACATTTCCAAAGGCCAATAAATGCTCCTGTGCTGGCACTGGGCCGAGCACAGCGAGCAAAACCTCTTCTGGTGCTTCTCCTGAGAAGGCAGGGGAGAAACCAAACCCCCTGACCTGAAATGAGGACACCCACTGAGGTGGTGGTGCATTGCTACAGCCACAGGTGACACAGGTGGGACAGGTATGACAGGTGGGACAGGCGACACAGGTGGAACAGGTGACACAAGTGTCACAGATATCACAGGAGACACAGGTGTCACAGGTGGGACTGGTGTCATAGGTGACACAGGTGTCCCAGGTGGGACAGGTATCACAGGTGCCACACGTGGGACCAGTGTCACAGGTGGGAGGGTGACACAGGTGGTTTAGGTGTCATAGGTGTCACAGGTGACACAGGCATGGCACAGGTGACACAGTTTGGACAGGTGACACAGGTGTCACAGGTGGTACAAGTGTGTTGGGTGACACAGGTGTCACAAGGACACAGGTGGGACAGGTGACAGAGATGTCACAGGTGTGATGGGTGTCTTAGGTGACACAGGTGTCACAGGTGGGACAGGTGACACAGGTGGAACAGGCAACATGGGGTCACAGGTGGGACAGGTATCACAGGTAACAGGTGGAACCAGTGACACAGGTGACACAGGTGGGATTATAAACACAGGTGACATAGGTGTGGCACAGATGCCACAGGTGTCACGGGTGACACAGGTGGGACCAGTGACACAGGTGGGACAGGTATCACAGGTGCCACAGGTGGGACCAGTGACACAGGTGTCACAGGTGACACAGGTTGGACAGGTGATTCAGGTGACACAGATGATGTTAGGGAAGGTGGAACAGGAGAGCCTTATAAACATGATTGCTTGGTAAAAGATTGTGGAAATATGAAACCTATAAGTGAGGTAGAAGTGACAGCGAGCTTTGAGCTGTAGGATACCGAGCTGTTAGTGACTGAACAACTGGAAAAGACAATGCTTCAGCCAGCTGAAAGAGAATCTCTCTTGATTGAACAATACCCTTAGCAAATAAAGAGATGCCAAGGGTCCAAAGGTCAGAGGGACCCTGCCAATGGGGCAGGGAAGGAAAAAAGGGTTTAGGAAGTAGTTTTAGGGTTTAAATGTGACACAGTATGGTAATGTAGTAATTCTTGTAGGCTGTATGTAAATTCTATAGGATTTGTGTCTTATACTGGTTGGTTAGTGTAAATTAGAATGAATATTCAGCACAGAAAGAGAGATAATGTATTGTAACAGGAACTCACCTCTCTCCCTCTTGAACGGTTTTAGCTGTGGCCGGCAGCTTAAGCAAAGCTCTTGTACCCACGACCTTTGCAATAAACCACATGTTTCAAGAGCTGCCCTGGACTCCAGAGATCTTTCATTGCTGTCCTGACTCCACCTCACTCCTACAATGCCAGAGTTAGAAGAGAGTAGAAAGAGACTTCCAGCTTCTTGTTCAGGTGTTTATTATTTATCTTTTAGTTGTGTGCTCTTCAGTTGCAAGGTCTTTTCTCTTTGAGAACACAGCTGGAATGGCCCCGAGGGAGTGACCCTCAAGGCCTTATGAAGCCATTTGACCCAATCCAAATCCCAAACATACTGTATTTACAGTTCTGTACCTGTTGTCCTTACTTATTTCTCTAATTGACATTTCTACCTCAAACCATTCCACCCAATCACCCTGTGCCACCACACAACAGAAAATGGAGTCTATGAAGAAGAAGGAAGAAGCTCAGGCACCACCCAAGATCCTCCATTTTGTCCTTTTTCCAGCCTCCATTCTAAAAACCCAAAATACATTTTCACACCCCGTGATAAACTAAACTAAACTAAACTAACATTTTATCAAACCTACATTACTTGCAACTCTTCTCTGAGGGTTGAAAGTCCTTTCCATGGGCAAAAGTCAAAGGCAGTGTTCTCCTGGGGTCCCAGCAAGGGTCCCAGACCCCCCAAGATGTACATGGGGGTGTTCATGGGGGTCTATGAAATGCCCTGGGCTGCAACACTACAGGATGTCGCAGGTGGGACAGGTGCCACAGGCGTGGTGCAAGTGACACAGGTTGGACAGGTGACACAGAGGAGACAGGTGGCACAAGTGACACAGGTCCTGTGTTGGATCCTGTGTGTGTTGGAATCCTGTTCTTCACAACTGCTGATGCTGTCACAGGTAATCCCCCAAAGCTGTGTAATGAAGGCACCAACTGCTTTGCTCTGTAGCTTATCTTTTGTGCTGCAATGCTTAAAATACTTTAAATTGCATTTAAATTAGGGCAGCATTTCTCCTAGATCATCTGTAGTGTGTAAATTCATTTTTAGAAAGGTAAATGTTACTGATTTTAGGGGCTAAAAAGAATGATGCTTTAATCAGACTAAACAGAGGATTTAATGCAAATTAAAACTTGATGGAAACTTTAGAGTTGGAGTGAGGTTTACGTAACTGACACTGATGAACTGGGTTGAACTGGGTTTAATGCACTTGGTTGTATTTTAGCTGACAAAGTACCTACAAGCTGGTATTGCCCAACCAATAAACCTTTCAAAAGGGAGCTACTTTGGTTAGTCTTATGCAAATTAACTGATTTTGGGATGAAGATGGAAATCTACAGTATAATTACCAGGGAATATTTATGGCAGCCTGGGTAGTTCTTAGCCATTACTTTGAAATATTTCACTGCTTCAGCTTAGTGCCATAATTTGCCTGTGTACTTATATATAAATAAGTGTATCTGTGAGTATATCTGTATAAAAATGTAATTAAGCAGACTTGTCACCTTGTGTGTTTGATGTATAGCAGTGGCACAATGTGGTTTAAGAACGAATATATTCAAAAAGCCTGAATGGAAATGCTGTCTGATGGGTTGGAATAAAAGACTTGGGAGATTGTATATGAAGGAGGAGGAGACTCCTTAGAAGCCATTTAAGCCTTATTCATCATAGTTCTGTGACTTCTGCTGCTTTTCATCTATTCCTGTGTTTTCATCAGTTCTGTGCTATCAAACTTTAGCACTATTGTGTTCCTGTCCCACTTCTTCCTGCTTTTTTTAACCCCCACTCTTAGAGTGTCTCTCTGGAATTTGTGTTTGGTAGAGACAAGCCACCTTATTAAATAACTTTGCTCAAACTGCTTTGTTAGGAGGGTGTAATTTATTTTCCTGAATTACATGTCTTCCAGAATTTGATTTTTTTGGAAGTGGAATAAATAAACGAAATGAGGTAAACTGGCAACAGGAATAAAAGATTTAAATTAATTTGTATAGCACTAAATATGAAACAATGATTTTTTTAAGTCATATGTTATATGACAAAAATCATGTACTGTGAATCAAATATTTAGCATTACAGACCACCCTGAAAGTCTCACACATGATTTACCTTTATTTAGACTTGTTTGTCAGTGGGATACAGACAAAAACTCCAGCCAATGCCACAGCCAAATTCATAGGCTGTGATCAGCAGATCAGTTGTTACAATAAAATAGTGGTTTTTTGTGACAAAAAAAATGCTATTAATTTTTTTTAAGGTCACTCATGAACAAAATGAAGTCTTTGATCTTTAGCCCAAAATTGCCATCTTCATTTAAGTACCTCTTATCTTGAAGAAGTGTCAATTCTCTCAATTAATTGAGGGAAAAGATACAGGTGTGCAAATGGAGGCACATTGGGAGGTTTTTATTCCAGGAAAGAAAAATTCCTTTGGAGGAGATCTACTTTAATAGGCAAGATGAAGACATGAAGAATTTGTGCTGTATTATTAAGTGCTAATTTTTTTGTACTAAAGGAAGCTATTTTAGGAGGTGCTATATTACGAAAATTCAAATACATTTTATATGACATTTAACAGACTCAGCACTGCTCTCTCACCCTAAATTCAAATTAAAGCTCTGGAGTCAAGGCTGCTGTTGGAATTGACACTTTATTTGGAAAAAGACATATCCATGTTTAAAAATGGATCATCCATGTACCTAAGTGAACTCCCCATGTGATGTCCATGGAGTGTGATTGGATGTGCCAAGGAAAGATGGGCAGGCTAGGAGTGATACTGAAGAGATGTTTTTACAGGGGGATGGGAAAACTCAACTGTACCTTATGTTATAAGTACATATTCTATTGGCTTTTTGCAAATATTAAAATGAATACTGTATGTGTAATGTTGGAAAATCTTGCTGTATAAGTTTCTTTTATTTCTCTTATTAACAAAATACTTAGTAGTGTGTAAATATATTTCTTAGGCTATAGCATGATATTAAAATAAAGATTGCTTTTGTTAATCAGAAAACCCCCCTTCCCACTTTCCTGGATTATTTTATCCAGATGAAGATGACAGTGACCAGAGCTCCAGGGGAGGAATTTATTGAACCTCTGTTATCAGGGAGTGTAGGAGACTAAGAGGAGCCACCAGAAGATTGATCTGCAAGAGGGAACAGCTGGGGGAGGGGGAGTTGAAATTAAGCAGAAACATCCAAACTCAGAGGAATGTTTGAATAATGCACTAAAGTCTTTGAATATGTAACATGCTAGTCCTTTTAAAGAAGTATTCTGAGATGGTAAAATGTGCTTTCTGGCTGAATGCCAGGCACCGAGCCGTTCACCCTTTGCTTTATTTCTGTTTCCTAATTGTCTTAATTTTTATTAAACTTTTTAAAATTTACCAAGAAAGTGATCCTCGTTTTTCATGTTAGGAGAGAAAGGTTACATGGTTTAACTTTAAGTTTTCAGACTGTTTCCCAGTTTTTTCAACAATTAAACCATGCTTTTCTGAAGCAAGGTTAGATCACTAGTGGAGACATTGAAATTTTGAACCCTGATAAACCTTTCTAGCCAAATTCCTGTGACGTTGCATAACAGTATATTGGGAAAAATGTTGTGCAGAAATCAATGTGTTGTTCTTTCCAGCCTCTGGCTCTGCTTCTTCCACACAAAATCCAGAATCAGATGTGTTTAACAGCTGTGCCATTGTATCTGTGAATATTTACAAAACCTTCCTTTCCGAGAAGCAGCTTTACAGCAGTCCTGAACTTCATTTATCATTATAGAAGTTATCTGTGTCTAATTTACTCCAATTTTTGTAAAGGGTAGGGCTCCTGGTATTCCTTAACATAAAAAAAAATAGTATTGATTTCAGTGGTTTATATAGAGATTTTGTGTGTACAAAATACATTTTTTTAGTATTGAAAGTATGCAGATATCTGAAGTTCTGAGATACAGTGGAGAACCAGACACTGAAATTTTAATGGTGTCTTTATGAACTCTGTCTTCAGCTATGTTGATTTTTCAAATGAGGTTTTAACTAGAAATATTTTTGTGCAAACTGGCTGGGACTTCATGTGCACACATTTTATACAATTATTAAAAACCTTGTAATGGAAGACTGTGATGTGTTTAGTCAGTCTCTTCCCATTCTTTGTCTCTCTGGCAGTCTTTTTAGAAGCGGAAAACATTTTGCTTCTAAAAGACAGCTATTTTTATTTGTGTCTAAAATAATATTTTTCCCCCTTCCTTCAAAGTTAGTAGTAAATTGAGAACTTATTTTTCAAAGATGAGCTATTACACAGCAAATAATGGAGTCCTTTGTGTGGATGGAGTCAGTCTCTGATACAGTTCACGATGCTCTGTTCATGAAATCAGATCTAACTCTCTGGTAGCATGTATTAATTATTTTCTTCTAGTTTCTGCTCTTTTCTATGTCAAACAGTGAGTTTTGTTAGTGTCTGCTATGTTTATTTAGAGATTTATGTTGCTTGATTTCTTAAAGAGATGGGATTCATACTCTCTGCTGACTGCCAGTGCCTTTCTCCATGAGAACAGCTTTGGAGTCTGTGGGGAACACACATTTATTACAGTATGCAATAGTGGGATGAACACCCAGGGTTCCTTTCCAGTGTTGCTTTCAAAGCAGCTTGTTCAAGTTTGAGATTTCTGAGCAGTTTGAAGTTGTGTTTACTTGCTCCACATTTTTTAAGAAAATTATTACTGGTGCTGTTTGTTATAAAGCTGTAGGAAGTGCCATCACCCAATCCCTGTCAGACTTGAGGGCGGGATGCTGCCTGCAGGTGAGAGGAGCTGCTCTGTTCTGCTGAGTTCCAGCCCCGCCATGCAGGAGTGGGTTGATCCTGCAGGTCTTGCCAAGGTGCTTTGCTCACACCTCTGGCCTGGCTGTGCTTGGGAAAGGGGGATGCCCTGAACACACAAATGTGATGCTCTCTGCCCAAACCAGAGCTCAGGCACTGCTGAAAGGCTCAGGAGCTTTGCACAGCCCCTGCAGTCTGTGATTAACTGCAGAGTAAAAGGTGTAGTGGTTGCTGTCTGTGAATAATCAATTTGTACTGCAGCTTTTTTGAGGGTATTAATGTATTTTCTGGCCTTTTTGAAATTCTTTAATTTAAAGAGTACACTGCATCTTCATGGCAGAGTGAGACTGAAGATTCCCCTGGAAGCAGACACGGACTTTCTCTTCCCTAGGGTTCACCAAGCAATTCTCCTTTTGTGTGGGTGTGTGAAGGCAATATCACAGAATCACAAAGTAGTCTGAGGTGGAAGCAACCATAAAGTTATCATCTCTGCTGTGGGCAGGGACCCCTTCCACTATCCCCCGATGCTCCAACTCCCATCCAACCTGGCCTTGAACACTTCAAGGGATGGGGCATCCACAGCTTCTCTGGGATGGGCAACCTGTGGCAGAGCCTCACCAGCCTCAGAAAATACTTTTCTTCTAATATCTAATGTAAACCTGCCCTCTGTCAGTCTGAATCCATTTCCCCTTGTCTTTTCACTACATGCTCTTGTAAAAAGTCTCTCTCAATCTTCATTGTATGCTCCCTTCAGGCACTGGAAGGCAATATCTGTGTTTAGGGGTGCAAAAACTTTTTTTTTTTTTTCTATCATCAGACTGACTTTTCTGTCTTGTTATATATTACTATTAAGTCGTTAAGGAGATGTTTGAGTCTGTCCTGAGAGAGTTGGGTCAGGACTGCTGCAGGAGCTCTCCTCAGACTTCTCCTTTGTGACCATTATTTGATGTTTTCAGCAGAGAAGGAAAAAGCTCAGTAAGCACAAAGCACCCTGGGCAGTGAGGGTTTTGGTTAAAATGTTGATTCTGGGCTTATCACTGAGGTAAAATTGGAGTCAGGAGGTGTTGAGCTATTTGTTTTCAATACTTCAGTGAGCTCCATAAGGAAATGAAGTTGTTCAGTGTGATTGGTGGGTCAGACAGGAAATGTTCCCTTTCTTTATTCCACCTGGCTGTAGGTTGTTCTACAGGGGACACTGTGACTTGATCAACACTACATCAACCACTTGTTGCCAAAGAACAAATGTTGCGTTTTTGTTCTTTGCCTTAGTGTTCAATGGGTAGTGACTGAACCCAAGTACAGCTATTTTAAATTTCTTCAAATATTAAAGAGCACAGTTACAGCAATTGTGTTCTTCTCATTTTCTGTGTTATCTGCCGAGACATGAACTGCTGTTTGTGTTAGACTGTTAAATCACAGTTACTGAAGTGCTTAAAAATGTTAGTCTATAACTGACCTTCTGTCCTGTGCTGGTCTGATTTTTCAATGGCTCCATTATTGTGAAATACTGCTCCACATGACTGTGAAACGAGCAGAAAGTCTGGTCTTTCTCAGTTTTAGTAGCATTCAATCACTAATGGCTTCTGACTGTGCATCTGAAGCTCTCAGATTTTTGTGTTCTCATATTAGAAGAAGGTTTGAATCAGCTCGGACACAAAACCGAGGGTTGTTATGTTGAGGTGAAGTAGTTAGGCAATGAAATTCTAAAAGTATGGGTGGACTTGCAAAATTTTTGGTTGTCAGAAGCAGTCAAAACCACTTTAGTAGGAAATGGGGAGGCTACTGTGGGGTTGTACTGAGCGAACTGAGCAGAACGTGCTCGCGTGCCAGTGCTGGCAGTGGCTTTGCTCAGCTTTATTTGGTTACAGCCATTCTGTGATCCTGGTCTTTCAGTGAGTCTGGAGAGAAACTGAGGGCAAAAATATTGGTGAACCTAGTTAATCCAGATGAGAAAATAAGCTGTCACTCCTCACTGAATAAATGAGTCTCTAATACCTGCACAAGAGTATCCAGTAGTGCTCCCAGCTGCAGGACAGGCTTTTAAAGCTGTTGAGGGGAATTCACAGGTCACAGGATCAAGTGGTGATTGCCTTTCTGCTGGCCTGTACGAGCATGAAGGCACCAGGTGGGTAAAGACCTCCAAGAGCAGCTGGTTTTTGTCTCTTCTTTTCGAAAAGATAAGTGCTGATGATAACAGTCACAGAAATCTCCTAACTGTGGGTCAGGAGGGAGGTTGAGGAGTTCAGTGGCTCCTCCCAGGAGGTTCTGTCAGAACACAATGTCAGGCAGTCAGAAGCTGTGAGAATTCAGAGCTGCAATTGCTGTAGCAGATTTTTGGCAACCATTAGGCCACAGAGGTCAGGGAGCTGAGGTGCTCCTTGAGGGAGAAGGTTCCAGTGCTTGCTTTCAGAAGTGACTCTTGGGCAGCATCAGGCAGCTCTTTTGCATTGTGAATACTTCCCATCGTGTCCTGCTGATGTGGATTCCTTCAGCATCTTGGCTGAGATGTGGTGCTGAGAAAAAGGAGCTGAGCTGTTGGCCTGGCAGCAGCATGTTTAAAGCTATGTTTCACACCACATCAACATAGAAAAATGGTTTGGTTTGGCTTTTTTCTCACGGAAAGCATGGGGAGCTGCTACCGTGAAATAACCACGCGACTCAAAAATCTGTAAACAAATTCTTGCAAATGGCAGCCTGCCTTCTTTGAGAACAATAACTGACAGTGTTTCACACTAGGGAATGAAAGCCAGTGCTCTGGAATGATAGACCTTTGGTTTCAAGCACAATTAAGCACATGCTGTAGTATTATCTTCATCATTCCTGGTAGCTGTGAAGATTTCCGTCTCGGTGGATTGTGCTTGCATTATGTGCCCTTGCTCATAATATGGCAAATAACCTGGAATTTTGATGGTAATACTCAGCCTTGAACTGCTACAACTCCTGGCTGTGCTGTGCTTCTCTGAGTGTAAATGGGTGTCTAATTAATGTGGTTTTGGGAACATTTCCTACAGGCAATTAAAATGTGGGGAATGGCTCAAGAGACTGTTCAGTGAAACACAGACACGAGCAAGGCAATTTGTCAGTTATGTGGCATTAATTCCATAGGGAAGGGGATTACAATCGATGTTTATTTGCTTTGAAGGAGTGTGTACTCGTGGCTGCAGAATTCACAAACTAAGCTGGATTGATGTGGGCAGCACAAGCATTGCTGGATGTTTGCTCTTTTCAAGGCCCAAGATGGAGTTTTGGGCAGGTTTTGGTATTTTTGGCACGGTTTACAGGATATGTTTCTTCCACATTTTTCTCACTCCTCCCTCTCACAGCTGCTGTGCAGCATTTTTTACCCTTTCTTAAATATGTTCTCACAGAGGTGCCACCAGCATAACTGGCTGGCCCAGCTTTGGGCAGGTTTGTTCTGGGCTTGTCTGGAATGGGCTCAGTCATGGAGATGCCCTGGTGCCTTCTCCCAAAGGCCACCCCTTGCTACCAAAACCTTGCTGCATAACCCAGTACACCTGTCAAAGCAGGTTTGTTTGGTAGTACTACTACTGATAACTGCTTGTTATCACCCTTCCCTTTCCTATTTAGTCTTATCATTGAGTATTTTGATATTTTAACTATTTTTTAGATACAATTTTAATATTGAATAATTATTTTTATTGGCAGCACGTACATGGAACAGCTTGCTCTAGTGGAAGATGTTTCTGCCCAAGGCAGGGGGGGTTGGACTTTAAGGTTCCTTCCAATGTTCTATGAATATTCACTTTAAAACAATATAGGTCTTTTCAGCTGCCTCATTCTCCCCTCTAAACAAACACTCTCAGGCTTTTTTCTGTTTGCAGACTTCCATTTCATCAGAGAAGTAGGGAATCATAGAATCATAGAAAGATTTGGGTTGGAAGGCATCATGAAGATGAAATACAATTTTGTGTTGAAGCTTTATATTTCCAAATAGGCTTTTTTTATTTTGGAAGACAGGATTTTATGTAGTGTTGAAAGTAATTGCAGGATAAAACTAATATGCAATCATTGTACATTCTTGAAGATAACCTAAATAATATATATTTCTTTGAATGTTCTTGTATTTTTAGGCAAAACCAAAAAAAATCTTTCTTACCAGTTGTTATGATTTAGTAGCATAACACAGTACAATTATTTTGAGGATTAGATAGTTTTCACACAAGTTAACATCAAAAGTAATTTGTTTCTCTTCACTGCCTTTGATATTATTTAATCTGATATTTCAGGGCACTTCTTATTCCCATACAATCCTATTATTAATAACCTTAATATGTGTGAGGCTGACTGTTTTGTTTGGCTATATAGATTTAATAGATGGAGTTGTAAAAAAATTGTATTTTGACAATAAAAAAACTAACAAAAGGTAGATATAGACTGGCACTTGAAAAATTCTGAGAAATCTAGAAAACTCTTTCGCTTAAGGTCACTTAATTATATTTGATCCATCTGTCGAGGTTGAACATAACTCCAAGTGCTGAATGCAGAAATTAGTTGGCATGCCATTTGAGTTATTTTGTACAAAAGAAGGCTATAGTCTCAATTAAATGTGAGTTTGAAAATGTTTTTTAATTTTATTTTCTAGAAAAGAAAGATGTCACGCAGAGCTTGGAAAGCTACACGGCAAAATGCCCTGGGACAATGGAAGTCATCACTCTTCCAGATGGTTTGAAGCTGCCTCCTGTTCCCTTCACCAAATTGCCTATTGTGAAGTAAGACCAAAACACAATCTTTAACTTTTTCACAGTACCTGTCAAATTTTAAAGGATACTGAAAGGATGCACTCATCTCACTTTAGGCATGTGGATCACAGGAACATGGAAAAATGTCAAAATGTCCAATTGTTTTGAGAAGCTCTTGAGCAAAAATAGAGCCTTTGACCAGAAAATACTTTGTGGCCTTTAGTTTCAGAAAGAGAGAAGTTTTGTTTTTTGAAGAACTGTCCTTCAACAGTTTCTTATTCAATTGAAGGAAGGTATTTTGCTGCAGCTGAGATTTTAGTTGAGTACTTGATCGTTTCAATACTGAAGGTCCACAAGTTGGATGCAGTCTTCATCCACAGAGCTTGGAACTCACCTGGAAGTGGTGCTTTTTGTAACTCTCCCTTTCCAGATGCTGCATTTTCAAGCTGGCATCTTCACTGACCTGTTCTAAATCTCATTTCCATTCAGGCACATCATGCAGTCAGGCCAGTGAATAATAACTCGTTCAGGTTTGAACCTGGCATGAAATGTTAGAGAGAGTCAGAGGGAGAGAGAGCAGCCACTGGTATCAATAACAGAAGACTGAAAGAAAATATTTTCTTTTTGAAGGAAAGATAATTCCTATTCAGAAAAAGTATGCTGAATAGTGAAGAAAATGGGGCAAATGCTGATTGAATCCTTTTTCGTGGGAGTCATGCATTTAGTCATAGCATCATAGAGCCATGGAATAGTTAAAACTGGAGGAGACCATTAAAGTGATCAAATCCAACCATCAACCCAGCACCAGCACCATGTCCACTGTTAAACCAAATCCTCAGATGCCACATCCACACATTTTTTGAACACTTTCAGGGATGGTGACTCCACCACCTCCCTGGGCAGCCCCTTCCAATACTTGACAACCCTTTCCATGAAGAAAATTCTTCTAATATCGAATCTAAACCTCCTCTGGTGCAATTTGAAGCAATTTTCTCTCATCCTGTTGCTTGTTATCTGGGAGAACAGACTGGAAGAAGAGACCAGTCAGAACTGTGGCAAGAGATTCCCAGGACTTCAGTGGGAAAGACTTTATGTCACTTAAAATGTTTTGTATGCTGAGAGAAGGGGACAAACATATCTATTTATTTTATCAACTTGTCTTGACCTGGCTGTGCTTGGAATGTTGGGAACAGCTCCTTTTGTTTTGCCATGAGGCAAGGGACCCAGCATCAACTTTATTTAACATTTGAGAATTGTTGCTCCTCTCCTCCTCCTTCTTGTCTTTTGAAATTTCTGTAAAAGCCACAGTAATAAAAATTTGTACTCCAATAAAATATCAGTTGAATTTAGATATAAAGCCTCTGGTTACATCTGCCCAGCAGATCTGGTGTTGCAGAGCTGCCCAGCCCATTTGGAACCAGCTGTACTGCTGGACTGCAGAGCTCTCTGAGCTAAGTTGTGCTAATTTTTGTGGCATCAATTATAAATCTGTGGAAATGTCATTTTGATCAATGTTAAATAACCTCAGCTTACGATTCAATCCATGTTAGAGCCCTCTAGAAACACACATTTACTGATGGGGATGACTTCTATTTACTGTTGGCATTTCATGGTCTACGAGTTTTAATCCATTTAATGTGGGGTGCTTATTTTGGATGCGAATTTCTTAGTCAAAATACTGTCAGACATGGAAATGCCACAGTGAAATAGGAACACAGTGGCAATGTTGCCTTTTCTCCCCTGTACTTTAAAGGCAATAGAAGAGATTTGGCAAGGCAAAATCTTTGTATTCCGTTACTCGTGTTCATTATCAAATCATCATCTGGTATTTTCTCAGATAAAAAATGCACTATTCCCATTTCTGTAATTTACCTGTGTTAAAGGTATTTGTCTCACTAATACACTTAAAAGCAGAAAATTTTCTTTCTTTTCACCACTGCTGCTTTTAGTTGTCCTTACATACTTTCCTTACTACTTCAAATTTACTCAGTGCCATTTTTTCTCTTCCCTCTGTTTACTTAGTGTAGTGGGATTTCTTAAAAAAAAAAAAAGAAAAATTTTCTTTCCCATCTAAGCAAGGTTGTTTTTAATTAACATTTTCCAAATACAGGATTTTGATCTTCTGGGTAGCTAGTGAAATTAATTAGTAATTCTTAATTGTCACTCATTTGCATTCAGTGGTGTCAGGCCGGGGGACATGACTGAAGCTTTTCACACAAAGAAATTAAAAAATCTGCCCTCTGCTATGTCTGACCTGTGAGGATACAGCTCTCTGATATGTGGTTGAGGAACTTCCACTGTCATGCATTCAGATGAAGCAGGTTATCCACCAGTATTTATATAATAACTATGAAGGAGCCAAAGCACTTTTCTCTGTATATAAAATAAAATTCCTTTTTATTACTTCTTTATCAAATACAGTGTTTGTTTCCTCAAACAAGTATAATTCACATTTGTGCTTTAAGTTGCAGTCTAATTTGTAAAAAAATTCTATCAGAAGAGGTTTTAAAATATGAAATATCAGGGGTCTCTTACAATTTCCTTCTGATTCCTCGGGCTCATTGTCTGTGATTTTCCATAGGATTTTGATACTGACACTAAGTGTCACCAACATCTCATATGTGGATGTCATTTATTTCTTGTTCCAACCTACTTTTAGTGTTATTTAGTAAGTTCTTATCAGGTGTTTTATTTCACAGAGAACTTGTCTGTGTAGAGTTACTCTTAGAGCTTCATTATTTTTCAGCAGAAACACATTATCTTGCTTTCTTGTGTGTGTCTACTTTCTATTAGTGTGATGCTGATACATCTGTTCTTTGTTGTGCTGAGTTCCTGGTTTGAAGTAATTAGGTGCTCTACAGGTTTAGAGAATGCTGCTGATTTTACTAAATATCCAGTAGTTTAACTAGTTTATTGCTTGTTCTTCTGCCCAAAATTTAGTCTTTACTTTCCCCTCAGCATTGGAAGAGCAGTGATTTCCCTGCATGGCATTGTAGGGAATTGGGTCTAGCAGAGGTGTAATCTAATAAATCATTTGTTTTCTGTCTATTTGTAATTGCTTTCTGGTTGTTTAACAAACCCACTCAAATTTCTCAGACATTTCCTTCCTTCCAGCAGCAGTTCTGCATTTTCACTGTATTAAAATCAGCTTTATTCACTGTGGAGAAGTTGCTTTATTTGTGTTGTCCAGTGAAATCTTGTCTGGATTCTAGTTGGGGTTTAAGTTCTATATTTGGCTGCTTTCTGCACTGGAGTTGAGGTTCAGTCTGCACTCAGAATTTAATAGCTGAATTTCAGTTCAGTGTTCTGGCTAATTTTGGGTTTGTTGGTTTCTAATGAACATTTTTTTTTTTTAGTTTGTTACTTATTATCTGAGAGCTTTCTGAAACTGCAGTTTCCTTGGGTTGGTGTTTCTTCCTTTTGTATTGTAAATGTTTGCTTCAAGTTTTCCATTTCGGGTGTTTTATTCTCAGACTGACATTTCATATATATCAGTTCTTTTTTAACACAGTCACCTGTTACAAAATAGAATAAATGAAATAATTAGAATTTATTTTTGCTCAACAGATCAGTGAAGCTCTTGAACCTCCCAACCAGTCTCCGACCTCACAAAATGAAAAGTTTGCTTGGTCAGAATGTGTCAACCAAAAGCCCCTTCATATATTCTCCAATTATTGCACACAGTCGTGGGGAAGAACGAAATAAGAAAATAGGTAAGAATAATTTACAGTATTTTCTGTCATTTGGTTAAATTGGAGAATCTTCTGTGGTCAAGGAAAACAGGCCTGAACATTGCTGTCTTTTATTTGAGATAACCAGTTTTTTAGCCTCAAGTCCTGAAGGAACAAATGTTTTTTCTCTGGGGCACAGTTTCATATTCAAGAGGAATAAAGTCTTACAGATGGTAACATTGATTTTTCAGAAGAGATCAACTAGTTTTATTTCCTTCTCAAACAAAAGAGAATTCAGGGAAAACTTAGTTCTGACACGCTCTGCTTGGCAGCCACCACAGTTTCAGTGCCCTGAGGAAAATGCAGTGTTGTGCTTTTTCCTTTTCCTATTCTCATTTGACATAAACTCAGAGTGATGAAGTGTCTGATTAGTCCCTTTCACTTAAGGACAGTTCAGCCAAGAAAAAGTTTTTAAACCCTGTTAGGAATATTAGTCATTTCCTTTTTATGAAGATTATGAAGCCTTTCAGTGCAGTAATTGTGCCTTTGGAAGAAGATTAGCGGTTTGTGTAAATCCTGGATTAAGTTACAAATATTGGTCGTTCTTTTTGTGGCTTTTGTGCCTATCACGTGCGTGATAATTTTTTACCAGAGGCATCAATGTCAGCACAAAAAAAGATTGGTGTGGCTGTGGAACAGAACTGATTGTAAAAACTTCAGAAATTTGCAGGATGTCTTATCTTAACTTGGCTCCTTGTCCATCTGGACTGTGCCTGGCCTGCAGGGCCAGTTTTCCTAGAATCTCTGTGTGGTTTCCTCTTTCCAGCATGTGTGGGCTGTGCCCCTGCTGAGGACCTTGATTATGATTAAGGTGATATCCCTCACCCTGAGAAGAACATGCACGTTTTCTAGTTGGGTTTATGGTGATGTGCATTTTCAATAAATAGCTGAAACAGGAGCAGTTGGCATGTGCAGAGGCAGGGATGATTATCTGGCAGTTTGGGTGCACTTGGCTCAGTGTGACTTTGTGGCAGCACTGCTTCGATTTCAAAAGAGAAAGGATAAGAGATTAAGAAAAGGTTAAGAAGAATTAGGGAAAGGATAAATTTAAAAAAATGTGCAGGCAGGGGAACATCTTAAAGTGCTCTCTTGATTTCTCTTAATAATTTATTGCAAGTTTGATCACTATTAAATTTTCAACATTTAATCTCTTAGCTATACCGCGTCGTGTTTTTTCTCATTGAAATAAAACCTTATTCCCAGTTTTGTCACACAGTTGTGTAGTGCAGTATTTTCAGTCCTTGATGGATACAAAAGGAACCTGCATTTTTGAACTGGTTAGGATTTGTTTCGGTGCTTTGTATACTGTAGGAGATTTACATTTTACAGTGAACTTTCTTCTTTTAGGTTTCTGTTTAGCCTAAGGAGATGTCTGATTGCTTCTGATCCTGTACAGCATTTGTCTTTTGAAGTATATAAACATAGCAGTCACTGCTAAAAGCATCTAATGTTTCAAAGTTTAGTGAACAAAAGAAAACACAAAATAAAAGCAGATACTTCCTTTGAAAGAAGCTGAGAAATTTATTAACTTCAAAAATAATGAGAGTGTTTTAATGGCATGTATTTAACATTAATAAAAAACAACAATAACAAATGAGCTGTTTTTCTTACATAGAGATAGTACTCCATATTTTGGTTAAATTATTGTTTTACGGCAAAGGAAATCAAGCACTGCTGACAAACCAAAGGGAAACAAAACCCATTTAAATGTTTTCAGCTTTCAACTTGATAAGCTTTTCTGATTGGAAACAATAACAGAGATAATTGTATTCTAGTTAAATTGCTTTAATAGCATGCTAGTCGTAAAAAATAAACCTAGTGATTTTTGACATGAAGTATGTTGTTGGTTTTGAGTGCTGATAGTCTAAAGCAGCAAGAATATATCATGCAGTTCTGTTAGTAAATCCAGCAGCTCTGTCATACCTGTATTAGCTGATACAAATATAGCTCATTTTACCTTTCCTTTCAAAACCTTTTCCCCCAAGGAAACAATTCTGTACCACTGCCCTGGCACATTTTTCACTGGGGATTTCAGTCTCATCTCAAAAACCTCCCTGGATTCCGACTCTACCATGTCCCTGGGGAGGTCTTTCCATTGAATCACTGTTCTTACTGAAACAAGCAAACAAACAATTCAGTAAGAAAATAAAACCTGTTTCAGTGCAACTGGTGTCTGTTACCCTTGGTCTTCTTCCTGTGGCTCCTTGTGAGGAAAGAGCTTCTGTCCTCTTTATGCAGCCCTTTAAGTTGGCATACTGTGATGATACTGAGCCTTCTCTTCACCCCAGAGGGGATATCTCACTCTTTTACTCTTTCCTCATCAGGTGGGTTCTCCAGTCCTTGGTCCCCTTTGTGGTGCTCCTTGGGATGCTCTCCAGTGTGTCTGTGTCTTTCCCAGCTGTGGGGACCAGAACTGGACACAGCTGTGCCTGACAAGCACAGGGTGGAGTAGAGTGGTCACCTCTCTGTCTCTGCAGTGGAGAAGCAGATGGACTCAGAACCCAGCAGGGTGATGAGTCCAGGGACTGTCAGTCAGGGGTCTGTTACTGAAGGATGGAACCAGGTCACTGCAGGGACCAGGGGGAAGGTTCCTCCTCCTCCTCAGAATGTGGGAAGTAGGACTGGCACCTTCTGCAATAGGGGTGAGGCTCTGAAATGAGAAGGCCAAACAACTGATGGGGTGGCTGAGGGTCCTTCTGGGACAGAGGGGCCTCCTAAAGCAACACCACCTGGACCCTGCATCACAACCTTCCCTGTTAGCAGGAAAAGAAGGGTGGTTCTCATAGGAGACTCCCTCCCTTCTAAGGGGAGCAGAGGGCCCCATCTGCAGACCTGACCCAGCTCAGGGGAAGTCTGCTGTCTCCCGAGGGCTCTGGTAAGGGACATTACTGGAAAATTCAAGTCTAGAAAGACCCTCTGATTACTATCTGCTATTGTTCAGACTGGCAGCAGCAAAACAACAAGTAGATTGTTGAGCCCAATCAAAAGAGACTTCAAGGCCCTGGGACAGTTGGAGGGATCAGGAGCACAGGGAGTGATTTCCTTGATCCTTCCAGTAGCAAGGAATAATACTGATAGGAACAGGAAGCTCCGTTAGGTTGATGTGTGGCTCTGAGGTTGGTGTCAATAGAAAAAAATTGGTTTTTTTTTTACCATGGGATGATCTATCAACACCTGGCCTGCTGACACCTGATGGGATGAGCCTTTCTCAGCTGGGAAAAGGAGTTCTGGCACAGGAGCAATGAGGCTCGCTGAGAAAGCTCTTGGAAGGGGGAAAGGGAGAAAACCAGGCTCCAAATCTTGAGGATCCTGATGGGATCCCTCAATCTGCTTCACCAGGTGTTGGCCACAAGGTACCACACCTGAAATGTTTCTGCACTGATGCACTCAGCATGAGGAGCAAACACCAGCTGGAAGCTTTGGCCCAGTCCCAGAGGTTTGACATCATTGGCATAAGTGAAACATGGTGGGATGAGTCCTGTGCCCTGCTGGATGGCTGTGCTTTCAGAGCAGACATTCCACAGTGTGGTAATGGTTAGAATGTGGAGATTCAGCACTGCAGTGCTGCTGTGCTACTGCAGGTGCCTCTGTTGCTGCAGTAAACCATAATGGTTAACTCTGTACCTGTGCAGAGCAGTCACTGCCTGTTTTGGGGGCTGCAGAATGCATAAGACATCATGGACACCAATAAGACATTAAATTTGAAATGTAGAGAACATCTCATACCACTGTGAATTTGAATGCTTTGTTTTAATCAACAGTTTTGCTTTTCAGGTTTCACAGTAATATAACCCATTAACATCTGTGGATGTATGTGTTTAATTTCCACTAGCATTAATTGGAGTTAAACATTTGCATTAAGTACATCTCCCTTGAGCTCTCTAATATTGCTTACAAAATGTAATCAGATAGTAAATGATTGTGAATGTACAATTAGAGTACAGATTGCTTCGACTGTGCATTAAAGTCTTAATAGTGAAAATCCAGGTTTTTCACTGGACATTTCCTAATATCCTAGTAAGAAACTGTTAGCAATGTATGTTAAAATCATTGGGTAAACTAGTACAAACTAATCCATGTATGTTGTAATTTGGCTTATAATTACGATTTATTTAACAAATGTAATTAAACCACCTTTTGTTTACTTGGACTGAAGATCCTCAGCTTGCAGGGAGAATCTTGCCACATTCAGTTTAAAGTCTGAACTTCAGGTGCATGTGGTTCACTGTGAGAAATTTGGAAGGTAGACATGAACTTGAGGGTTGGAAAGGTTATGAGGTGGAGATATAAAATAATCTTTCTGCATTGAACAATTACTCAGAATTTGCATCTCTGCTGGTGACCTCCATAATCTCCCACAGAACCATAGAATTACAGAATGGTTTGGGACCTTAAAGGAGGGACCTTAAAGATCATCCAGTTCTAACCTCCCCTGCCGTGGGCAGGAACACCTTCCACTAGTCCAGTCTCATCTCCTTAAATTATAAAACTCAAAAAAAAAAATTAAAATTGGCAGAGTGAAGTATCTTTAAAGTTGAGCCTGTCTCTTGTGCTAAGATATAAACTTCAAGTACATCTTTTTACCTGGCACATTTTTACTGCACTGTCTCTTTATTTACTCCATATCATCAGCTGTGTCTGTATGAGGACTGGTCATTTCCTTCTTCCTGTTGTGTTCATTTCTTACCTGGTTGATTCTTATCCAAGTCTCCAATATCAAGGCCGTGTGCACTCTATGTAACTCCAAGTATGGAAACCTTTAAGTGTTGAACATGAGGGATGTGTTGAAGTAGTGTTTTGAATTGATGCCTGAGTTAATTTTGCCAGTGAAGCATTAGGTCTTCAGAGCACTCCTGCTGTGTTAATGGATGTTTCCAGTCCCTTAACCTACTGCTTTGCCTGGGATGTCCAGCTTGTGTCACACAATGCTCTTGAGGAGGACTTGGGCTGTGAAGATTACAGAGAGATATTAAGCATTGTAGCAATCTGACAGCTCAGCTGCTGCTGCTTTCTTACAACCCTGTGATTAAGTAATTCCTGCCTTAATTCTGTGATTATTCCTTGCAGACTTCCAGTGGGTCCAGGGAGATGTGTGTGAAGTTCAGCTGATGGTGTACAACCCTATGCCTTTTGAACTCCGAGTAGAAAACATGGTATGAATCTTTCTAAATCTTCTCTTTCTGCAATTTTTCTGAAGAAAAATCTCATTTGTACTTTCAAACATGGTTTTGTATAAATACTCTTAAAAGATCATTTAAGCCAGCATAACCTCAGTTTAACGATGTGGTGGTGTAAATTTTCTCATATTTTTGGTGATGAGATATTGAAAAGAAAAATCTCTGCCACTCAGAGTGTTTAAATGCTTTAGTGGCACTGACCCATAAATCAATTCTGTACATTTCTGCATTGAGTAGAACTCCTGCTACAAGATTTACATAGACTAGTTTTCAAGTAATAATTATATCCTGAAACCTAATAATTATTGTACACTTGCTACTGTAGTTTAAAAGTCTGCATTTGTGCTTTTCAAATTCCCATTTTGACCACAATTTAAAAACCTGATGAACTAAAATAGTTAGGTCTGAGAAGCTTTGGGTTTTAATAAAAACTTCAGCTCATGGATTTATTGTTCCCAGTGATTTATGTTATTTGAAAATACTCTAATGTCAGATGATCAGAAGGGAGTGAAAAACAAGGCTATACCACTGGAGAAATATGTGAGGTTAGAAGGATCAAGCCTAAGCTCTCTACTACTTCAGCTGGCTGCTTGCAGTGTATCCTGAAATAAGGGAAATAGTGTTTTTTTCTCTTTGTTTATTCCAACTAACAGGTTTTTTTTAAATTTTTATCCATTTAAAGGTTAAAAGTTCTGTAACTGCCAGACCAACTTAATATCCACTTAGTCCTAATCCAGCACTGTATGTTAAATATTTTTACCTTTAGTATTGCTTTAAATGTAATCACATCTCTTAGAGCCCTTTGTTCTGTCAAGCTAATTGAATCAGTGTACATTTATTTGCTCATGATTTTTGTTTGGGTTTTGTTTTTATTGATGTGTCTACTGCAGTGTCTAGTCAAACAAGTTGACCTAAATTACTGATAATAAACCACATATAATAAAGTGTTTTTCCCTGAGAAGCAAACATGCCCAAAGATTTTATTTTTATAGCACGATAAAATTAATTCTTGGAAGCTAACATACTGCTTTCTCCAGCAGCATTTTCTCTCACTCTCACAGAAGTATTCCAATTTTTTTAGGGATTAATAGAAAAAGTAGCTGTGAAGCTGCACATCAGCAAGATCTCTGGGGGAGTTAATTCATTAAGAACATTTTGATTTACAGTCTAATTTGTTTTGTGTAAGTAATGATGTCATTATATATTTAAAAAACTTGGAAAATTCTTAATGAGGAAATTCCTTCTGAGTGCTTACATGCACTCAAGAACTCAGAATGCAGTTATTTGTGTAGATCTGCACATCCATTCCCTGAGCAAATTAATTATAGTAGCACCAATACTTCTCTTTACTGTTGTTGTGATAAAGTTCTGAATTGGAATTAACACTGAATTCCAGTTCCAGTGGTAAGCACAAGAGGAATTAATTTGCCCACCAGATGCAAATCTTTGAAGTCATTAATGTAACTCTTTAGTCAGTGCTTTGAGAAATTCTGCTCTTCACTAATACGGGCTCACTCGGAGAAATTGGTTGATTTGGGGCAATTTGTGTGTTTATCAAGACTGTAGCAAGTTGAGGCAAGTTCCCCTTGATTTGGAATTTTAGAGACAATTTCTTTGGAACCGAGGCCAGTTTGGAGCTCCCCAAATGACAAAAATACTGACATCTGTTCAGTCTGTAGGGGAGAAGAATATTGGGGTAATTCTTCCTGCTCTGCTCAGTCCCCAAATGGGAAAGTAGAAAGAAAAAAGAAAAAAAGAAAAAAAAAGAAAAAAGAAAAAAAGAAAGCAAAACCAGAGTTGGGCTCTTCCCACAGGTGCCCAGTGTAAGAATGACAGACAGGGAACATGCTGCAGCCATGGGAACCTTCCCTCCCTAATAAAAACTCCCTTTTCCCAAGCATGAGGGGGATCATCCACTGGGACTGGTTGTCCAGAGAGAACCTGAGACCTCCATCTTTAGAAATCTTTAAAACTTGAGTGAACAGGAAGTGAAAAACCTAAACTACCACCAGAGTTACCCCTGTTTTGAGCACTGGGCTAAACAAGGTGACCTCTACCCTTTCTTTTCAGCCTAAGTTGTTGATTTTCCAGTCTCATCTGTGAACTTTCTGGAATGTGGGAATAGGTATTACTTTATCATAAGAATAAACTCTTCTGTTTTCATTTTAATAATTCAGAGTGCTGGTTAATATTTTAAAATGGTGTGTTTTATTATTAACATGTACTCATGCCTGCAGTTCCCATACCCTTTTCTTGTCTGATTTCTCATCACGTTATCACATTCTTTCAGATTATTTACTCTCACAGACTCAGTTTCATAGCAAGTGTATCCTTTTTTGTCATTTTGTGGCAGTTTCAGCTTGTTTTTCCCCCAACTTTTTTCCTCCTGCCTGACGCAGCACCTCACCTTTGCAGGATGACTGCTCATTCAGGCTTGTTTCCAGTTGTCATTGAGTTCTGCTCGGTTTAGTTTTTGTTTGTCCTTTCCATGGTCCACCATTCACCAGTATGTAACTGTACTGAAATTTACAGTCTTATTTATTTTTTAAAATTTTCCCCTTTCCCTCAATTTAGATTTGTTGTTCTGATAAATTACTCATTTCATGTTAAATGAAATCCAAGCTTTTGCCGTGGTACTTTTCCTACTGTGTCTTTCTGTTTGTCGAATTTCTGTTGTGATAGTAAACAACTTAGTATTGAGCACAGTTTGTTAAGGAGAATGATTCCCCATGGAAAGGTTTCCCGAGCTTTTTCATTAATTGAAGTATTAATGCTGAGTCCATGCAGGTTAATTGAGGTGTTCTTAAGTAAAAGGCATTGAATTTCTAGACTTGACGTGAGACCGTGGACACAAGACTTTGATTAGTGTCGCTCTGAAGATAAACCCTGAACAATTGATTTTCTTTGTTATTTAATTTTATTGTTCTCAAGGATCTTGGTCCATCTTCATTGCTTTTACTGGTAATTTCCTGTCATGAATATTCCTGATTTGGGACTCTAATTAGGTACCTATTCTTCATTCCTGCCCCATTTCTGTGTTCCCTTTCTGTCTTTTTCTATTTCATGTTTCTGTTTGGTCCATATAGTTAGAAGGCTGGTCCAGCAAAAGGTGCAGTAGTGTTTGTAAAATGACAAATTAAAATGGTCAATCATGCAGCATGGAAATGATTAGCTCCCACAATTGTATGAGTCAATAAAGTGAAGTAGGAGAGATCTTGGGGTTGATCAGAACAAATGCTTTACTAAAACTAAGCAGGTGCTTAAATCAGCAGAATGAAAGACAAAAATGAGCCTAACCAAAATTGGCTGTGATGGAGCAGACAGAATATTGCCATGCTGGTGATGGGGTCCAGGTCACCTGGTGATGGGATGTTCAGCTGTAAATAAGTGCCACCACTTTGCCTTTTCTGCCAGGAATATTGATTTCTGTACAGACATGTTCACGTATGTGAGTGATGGCCTCCACCCCTCTTGCAGTTTGTTCTGCAGTTACTGCCATTGCTGCAGTTTTCCATGCAGGAAAAAATGATCTTCA
>WAAE01008346.1:0-25352 GCA_013400495.1 Nicator chloris
ACTAAATCTAAATACAGTAATAACGTATTTAACTCACAATAATTTAGCCCAATAAATATGAATGACATTTTCTTAACTTAGATGTTGAATGGTGAACATCAGCATCATCTACAATGCCTGGAGATTGGCATTAGAAATTAAATTACTTGTATTCTACAGTGAAAGACCAACATTTTGCATGGGCTCCCACTTTTATCACAGTTCCTCCTTCATGGAAAACTCGCATTTCATGCAGGAGAGAATCTTTAGCAGTGCCTTTTCCAGTTTGGGATTGCTGAAAATCAGAATAAGGGAATGAACACCTGGAAAAGCATACAGATAGATGGATATAAGAAATGTCACGGTGTTTTCATTCTTCATGGTATAAATTATTGCCAAGATCAAACATAGAAAGTTGATGGTGTACATCACTAAGAAAGAGAGAATAGATTTCATGGCTTTGATGTGGGCTTCCATGCTGAGGTCCTTCATGGAGTTTATCTGCATGTTGCATTTGTGTCTCCAGAGAGAAAAGAGAAGGAAAACAGCAGAAAAAATTACTGCCATCAGCGAAGCAGCATATCCAAAGCCAGTGAGAAAAAAAGAAGAGAAAATATGTTTATCCATTCTGATACTTGTTTCCCAAAAATTTCCAAGGCAGGTGAAAGTGAGGTTGTTACTCTGCAGAGTTTCAGTGAGGTCATAGATAACAATGCCCATAGCCAAGGCTGAAAGCACTGACCCCAACAAGAGCCATGGCACAATCCAGTCAATTTTTACTTTCAGGTAGATGAAGAAGCTGTTCCTGAAATTGGCAATTTTTATGCAATAAAAAACACAAAGACAGGCAGAAAACCACAAGTTGGAATAATTAAAAAAGCTTGTAGAAGATGCAAGTAGTTGAAATATGGGGTGAACATAAAGGTAATTGGGATAAACTATTGAAAGGAAGTAGTTTACCCATGAGGAGCACAAATAGAAAATCCTAGAGCAGCTGAGAAGCAGCAAGATCTTCTCATTAGAGTTCAAGGTTTTCTTTTTGATCCAGCCAATGCAAAGCACACAGAGGATGAAAGCATTTATCCACATACCAACAAATGCCTCCAGGGTGACGATGGCCACAATTGTGGCCCCGTATGAAGTGACATTGTATTGCTCTGGAGAGTGACAAGGGTCCATGCTGTGAGCTGGGGAGCAGAGCTGTGCTGGCCAAGGGGGCTGTGGCAGCAGTGCCTGAGGCAGGTCAGTGGCTGCAGTTGGTGGAGTGTCAGGGATGGCAAGAGGAGCTTTATAGAGCTGCTGCTGCTGCTGCTGCTGCTGGTGCTGCTGGTGCTGGTGGTGGAGGGGGGGATTTTGGTGCTGGTGCTGTGGGGAGCAGGGCAGGTGCAGGGATGTAAATGTGCTGGGTATCCCCTTACCCGGGGCCAGTGTCCCTCTTGAGTATTTGAATGTTGGTTCAGGGGGGCTGTGTTGGGTGACACAAACAGCAGAGAGGTTTTTCTGCAGTGGGGAGTGTTGTGCTTTTGTGAGTGGTCCCTGTTTGACCAGGGTCAGGCTTCAGGACCTGGGTTCTTCTGCCCCGTGGTCACAGATGTTGGTCACTTAAGAGTGAGGTTTGCACTCAGGAAAGCACAGCCAGGGCAGTGAGGTGAATAATCACGTCAGGGAATCCTAATCTGAAAAACATTCATATTGATCTGCTCTACCCTTTGTTTCTTGTCTCTTCCTACCAGTCCCAGCTCAGTACAGGCCAAGAGGATATGCAGATATTTTCTAAGTAAATTGGTTCAGAGCATTATCCTTGTTGCCATCTGATATTAGACACTATTTTAAGTTTTGAATAATACAGGAGGAAAAATAAAGAGTAAATTTATTTTAAAATCGTATCTATCTGTCCTGTATCTCTTTTTACTGGCCCTGAGCTCAAAGTTGACAACATTTCAGATTACATTGTAACATGCAATAAAATTTTCCAGTGGTGCCTGAACAATGCCCTGGATATCCAAAAGTCTGCTTGTTTGTCTCAGCACTGTCAGTTTATCTAATAAAAGATTATCTGTCTATAACCTTTGATGAAATTATTCCAGTCAAGGAATTTTGCTAACAACCTCCTGCTCTTTCATCCAGGCAGATATTTTTTATATGTGCTCCTATTTTTAATGTACACTTATTCATTCTTTCTATCTAGAAATATAGATATTTATAATATTTTAAAAGCAGAGCAACCACTTATCCTCTAAATTGTTATCCTCTGCTGTGTATTTCAGATCTGAGTGCTGAAGTTGTTAACCTGGAGGCATTTGACAAGTTCAGTCTTGTGTTGATTTCAGGCCCTGAAAAGGGAAATCCCTGAAAAGGGAATTGCCTAAAAATTGGGAAGCTGGATGGGTAATTTTTTCTTTAAAAATGTGGTTAGTGCCACTTTGATATGACAGTTTTTCCAGCTCGGGAGACATTTGTTTTCATTCTTGCATTCATGAAGGACATAAATTTCAGCCACATTTCTGTCTCTCAGTTTATCTATGGTACAGTGGTGTTTAAACCAGTGCAAGCAGATTAACAAAAGGTATTGTTTGCATTTAGTGACACCAGGTAGTGCCTGTGTCTAGGAATCCAGGGTGGATCTGCCCTTGGTTGTGGGAATACTGACGCACAGCACTTTTGGGCACTTCATACAATATGGTATAAGAAAGCAAAAGGCACCTGCTCTACTACCTAGAGTGGAAGAGCAACAGCTTTTCCCATCACCAAGTGTTTTACAGAGCTGCAGCCATGGAATAATGTGCATGAACTGCCCTCCAGGGAGGACAAAATGAAACTGGTGCTGGAGCCCCTCTGCTGTGGAGACAGGCTGAGAGCTGGGGCTGTTCAGCCTGGAGAAGAGAAGGCCCCAGGGAGACCTTAGACCCTGTTCCAGTGCCTAAAAGGCATCCAAGAGACCCCCTATATATATCTATGAAAACAAATATATGCCCTCAGAATAACTTATCTTTAGACATCCTCCTTAAGTTCTTGAGTTCTTTTAAAGTTAAGGGAACTAAAAGCCAAGTGTTTTTCAGACAGCTTTGCTTTTGCTTCAATTTTTTGCTTCCTTTCTCACATCCACTGCCAGATGTCTGGAAATATGGCATTGGTGCTGTGCTTTGACTCTCTTTGCTCACCTGTGAAAATGTTGTATCTTAAGACATGCTTATTTTACTAGGAGTGTGTCCTGTTCAGCTTAGGTGTCAGAAACAATCATTCCTAAAAGAAAGTGTTGAAGAACATTCATTAATGTTAGGTGAAAGATTAGTGCTCTGGGGCCCTTCTTCTCCAAACAAGAAAAGATCTCTGTACTTTTTCCTCTGCAATGCTGTCTCTTATGAATAGCTTCCTACTTTGATTTGTTTAGAGAGAAATGTGTTGCTTAGGTTGAAGGACAGACTCCTTTCTAGGACAGGTCCATTTCCTACTCAAAGCCTACTTACTCAAGCTCTCTGCCTTGTGCTGTGGGTAGTGGTGTCATGGCACAATCCCTTTCCTATCTAATTGATGAACATAGAGGTGAACATCCTCACTTCCATGACTTGTCATTTCAGATGTGAAATGAAGGAGCAGGATTCCATGCCTAAGCTGAAGGCACTCAGGAGCTCTGGGGCACATGGGAGCTGTGGGAATACTGATGCACAGCAAACTAGAGATTTATGGAGCCCGTCCTGAACCATGTCCCTGAGAAAGAAGATAGCAAGGTGCAGGACAAGAGTTTGTGATCTCTGAAACCCACCTGGAAGGCAAAGGATTACTGCTATAAGTGACCACTTCAGGAGGCAGAGTGGCAGGTTGTGCGTGAAGCATCAGTCCTGGGATGGGATCAACTGAGGGAAAACACAGTCAGGGCATTCATAATCATATCTCACTTACTTGTAATCTTTACAACGTGATGTAATTATTAATTGAAAGCAGCACTGGGCCAAATTCTAATGGGACTGGAGTGCTATAAACCTGGAATAATTCTGCTGAAGAGTGTGGCTTTTCTCCTGTGCAGCCAAGATCATAATGCTGACAGATAACAAACACAGAGGAAGGAGTCAGCAACTTTGGGCCAGATGAAGAAGGTGTTATGTGAAGTCTGGGTGGGTCTTTCACCAGCTGCTATGAAGACATAAAGTTACCATGTTCCTCTCTGCAATGTTCCTCCCAGTGGACTTAGGTAGCTGATAAGAGCAGTGCCATCAGGTGCCATGCAGAGGAAATCTAATTGTTATAATAATGTTTCAAAGGTGGAAAGTCTGATGCTGGTTGGCTGATGCTCCATGGAAAGCTCAGCAATATGCTCTATATATTGCCAGAGATGAGAGGGACCAGCTTCTGTTCCCACTGCAAAAATGGGCTCCAGCACCTTCCCACTCTGCCTGACACTCCTGCTATGTTCTGTCTATGGTTCTCCAGTCTCTGTAAGTAAAACCTGATTTCTACAGGCTCCTCTCAATCCAGAGGCATCTCATACCTTATACTGGTTGTATTCTATTCTCCTCCAGGTGAGACACCTCTCCAGTGAAGCTGGTAAGTGCTGTGTGAGCTGGTTTGAGTTTTGAAGCATTTCCTCCTACTTGCTGTGAGCCACCACATCCAAACACTTTATGTTTTGACTGTCTTGCAGATGCTGGAGCTGGTGAGATATTCAAAGACATTCCCCAAATCAACTTGGGTGAGTTCATGCCTGAATTCTCATGAGGCCTGAAGAGTTGTGAGCATAATGCTGAATTTTCAGTATTGTAAAAGAGACTGATGGTCAGGTAGCTCATGGTAAAATCAAGTGAGCTCCGAATTACCTTCCTCTCTCTGTGACACCTGAATATTTCCAGGACTGTAACTCTGTGTAAGCAAGGGATGCCGAGGTCTTTTTTTTCTGAAGTTTGGACAGACCCACGGTGTTAAGGCAGAAAAAGACGTGATTCAGAAGGACTCTGCAGTCCCAGCTGCATTTTCTGCCCATCTCTCTACGATTTTTATAAAGTTTTGCAAACATGGAAAACAACTTGGATGTTTATTGATCACTGTCCCATTGTGTGACTCTTGTCACTGCCTGAGAGCAAGCAGAGCTTGTCAAAGGTGACCATGGATAGTGGTGCCACCACACAGGCAGACATTGCCAAGAAGTAAACATTGAACACAAACTAGAAACTGCTGTTACTTTTATTATTATCTGTATCTCAGTGTAGAGAGTCTGGTCCTCATTTATTTTCTGTAGATGCCCAAGGACATTAACTTTGTAGAAGCAGGTTCAACGTGGTTTATGAAATGAAATACATTTAAAATTCATTGACACTATCTTTGATTAAATTGCATTTCAGCTGCTGGACTGGACCTCTTTCAGGGTGATATCCTGCTCCCTGTAAGTAATTGAAAGCTTTCTGTTGCTTGTCCTAATTGTATTTTTGCTACAAATCTTCTCATAGTAGATGCATCACCAGCTGTTAATTCCCTTTTCAGAAAAATCAGCGAAATGCCTTAAGAAATGAGATCTACAGATGGAAGTTCCCCATTCCCTATATTCTGGGTGATGACTTAGGTAATGCAGACACTTTATTCAGATTTTATCTGCAATCCTTATGTGTATTGCAGTCACTGTGATAAAAAATTTGCCTTTTTCAGAACTGTTTCAAATTAAAAATGTTAAACTTCACTAATAACTACTTATTGCGGTCTTGTTTATATCTCAATTATTTTTCTTTCTTCTACAGCTAACATAGCAAACCACAATTTAATCAAATTCAATAATTTCTCTTTTCAATAATTTTTCCTTTGGTTCCACATGTATCTGTACTTATCTTACTTCTCCAAAGTGAACAAACTGCAATGTGTTGAAGGTTCTGTCCTTATTTTCTAGACCTGAATGCCAAAGGAGTCATTCTCCAGGCGTTTGAAATGTTCCGCCTGAAGTCCTGCATTGATTTCAAGCCATATGAAGGAGAAAGGACCTACATCTTCTTTAGCAAACAAGATGGGTAAGGGTAATACCAATTTCTGTTATCAATTTCTACACACTTTTGCTGTGTAGAATCAGCTGGGAACTCATTCCATTTGACTTCAGTAGTCTAAAAGTTTGCTGTCAGCAGAGAAAAAGAGGCCACCAGGAAAACAATTCATCTTACATCCTTAGACAAAGTTTGCAAGCAGCTGCTCCATCTGCTGACTTATTTAGAGGATGAGCTCTGAAGGTGAATCCCAGCATCTCTGGGTTTTCATCAGCTACTTCCACATTTCCATCTAGGGTTGTTTTCCATTTTGATGGAGACCCCCATGTACATCCTTTTAACTTACCAAAAATGTGAATGTGAATAGCTAGAATTTAAGTCTGGAAATGTTTGGAGGACAGACAGAAAAAATACAATCTATTGTAATATTTCTATTGTTTTGACATGGCTCTTCTTTAATGGATGGTCTCTCAAAATCTGAAAGGGATTAATGGACAGAGGTTCAAGTTTTCAAGAAATGGAAGGATTTATTTCCTACAGCTAAGTATGTTTTGAAAAAAAATGTAGAAAAGCACAAAAAACTTCTCACTATATCAGCTGTGAATATTTCNAACTGAAAGGATTTATTTCCTACAGCTAAGTATGTTTTGAAAAAAAAATGTAGAAAAGCACAAAAATCTTCTCGCTATATCAGCTGTGAATATTTCTTGTGTTCCCAGAAGTTCCTGTTTCTGCCTTCAGCTCTTCTTTGAATGTCCTACAACACTTCTCTTACAAGTTTACAAGCACCATGGTTTTTTGGCAAGTCAGTGTTGAAGATCTTAATACTGGAAATGTATTTTCACACTTCTGGCCAATGCAAAGCATAGTTGCTGTTGAAAAGGACCAAATGTTGATCTTCTAAATACTCCTGGGTCTTTTCTCTAGCCTAAGTTATTGCAAAAATGCTCAGCCTGTTTTGATGAATTTACTGTTTCCATGTGTGTTTTGTGTTTTCTGTTTCTTGGCCAAATGGCAGCTGATGCAGGATGAAACTTCTGTGGCTTTCAAAAATGCAGGGTGAGCTTCTCTGACACAGAGGATAAGTAATGAAGTGAGTTTCTAGGGGTTAGTCTGCTTTCAGGCTAGAGTATTTTTAGGGTATCAAGGCATGTGGTCAGCATCTAAATAATGATTTATGTGACTCCTTTCACATTAAAAACTTTAACAATATAACTCTAAATCCAGTGAGCAGATTGAAAAGTTAAATATGGAGAAGAAAACTACTGAACAGAGAGTAAGCTCTCCCTCTTTCTCAGGTGTTGGTCCATGGTGGGGGACCTGCAGACTGGACAGAACCTCTCAATTGGGTCAGGGTGTGACTACAGGGCAATTGTGGAACATGAGATCCTGCATGCTTTAGGATTTTACCACGAGCAGTCGAGGATGGACCGGGATGACTACGTGAATATCTGGTGGGATGAAATTATTCCAGGTGGGGTTTAACTTTTAAGTTAGATTTTTCAAAGTGTAGATTTATCAATAGCCCATTTTCTCTTCTCAATTTAAAGACCTTCTTAAAGACAGAATTTTAGAAACAGTGGGTCACACCTGAGACCATTGCAAATTAAGAAATTTTGGTGCAACTTCTCTGGTCAAACCCATTGTTTAAGGCCAGAAGAGAGAGGCTCTGCTTGGAAATTGGGACTTTTATTTCCCCTTGGCTCTTGGACTGCTCTGCTCTCTTATTTTAAACAAATTAATTCCCCTCTCTGAATCTGTTTTCTTTTACCATGTAATGGAAATTGTAAACTTAAATAGATGGTGGGGTTTGAGGTAGCTCTTCTGGAGGCAAAGTTCCTTTCAAAATCTGAAAGGTTTTTATATGCAGAGATACAGGCTTTCCTGAAACTGAAAATATTCACTTTGCACATGAAAAAACCTTAAAATTACTAGATCAGATGGAAAATATGAAATAGGGCTCTGTCCTGCTGTCTCCTACCCAGGCGTATCTCTGCAGGTTCTTGCTTTCAGGTTTAATATCACCACATTCAGGAGCTTTATGAGTTTCTGCAAACCCTTCACAGTCCTCCTGATCCCTAGGCAGTTTTTCCTGTTGTCCCCTGTGAGATCTGATTCTGTATTACATAACAATGATTTATTTGAAAAGGAGTGACTAGAAGAGGTGGGTTTTTTTAAATTTTTGATAAAAGTGCAATTCAAGGCTCTGTAAGAAAACAATTCCAAGCTCTTATATAATCTCAAGCCTTGAACTGAAGATCTTTGTGATTTGCAGAAGGGGAGGGCAGTTGTTAAGCAGAGAAAGTATAATTACCCACCAGCACAGTCATGTGCTGTTTAGTCTTTGAAAAAGAATGCCAAATATTCTGAAAACATTTTTTGCAATTGTAAATGCTGGCAAGCTCTTTTTACTTCTATACCAAAGCATGTGAAATGGCTCTCTCTCTTTGCCCTAGCAGACACCTTCATAATTAAAAGCTTTCTCTAAGGACAAATTACTTAACCAAGAAACCATGAGAAATATGTTTCCAAAAGCCATTTCAACAGAAATATCATATCAATATTGTAAATCTAGGGTAAAAATATCTTTCTTCTTTCCCTCAGAGATTGCTAGGGCATTATTTATTTCAAAGAAAAACAGAACCTGAAGACACTTCAGGACTGTCATATTTGTCCCCTTTATGAGTTTCAGGGCCTCTCCTTCTCCATATATGATCAAATTCCCTGGGAAATGTTTGCATCAATATTCACAGATTCTGAAATGGATTACATTAATCCTTAATCTTAATCCTTCAAGATCATTACTATTAAACCATTCCTATTAATTCTAATCTAACTTCCTGTGTATTCCATTCTTTACAGCTCATTCATATCCATTTTTGAATTTACCTGAAGTCACCTATGAGAGCACAGAACTGCAATCCAAAGGCACTGCTTTGTTGTCCAAATGACAAACACAAATCTTGCTAAGTTTTAATGTTTTGTTGTGAAGTAATTGCTTTCGGGTATATAATTTGTGCCTTAGAAGACAGCATCCAAGAGGTCATGCTAATGCCATTTCCTTTCCATTTTCTCTAAAAAGAAAGCACTTTTCTGTTCTTTTACCAGGCAAAGAGCACAATTTTGCTAAGTATGATGACACCTACATCACTGATCTGAACACCCCCTATGACTACGAATCATTGATGCACTATGAACCACTTTCATTTAACAAAAATGCAAGTGTCCCCACAATCACAGCAAAGATACCAGCATTTGATGACATAATTGGACAACGTCTAGACCTCAGTGCCATTGACCTGGAAAGACTGAATCGCATGTACAACTGCAGTAAGTCAGAATTTAACAATGGCAAACAGTTTCTTTGGTTATACTTGAGCTAGGTTTGTTCACCTCCCTTGCACCTCTGAACTCACAAAAACTCTTCTCAATGTGGTGTGCAGATAAACACAATCAATTTATTCCCTTCTCATTCCCTTTTGGCTCTTCTCACTGTCATTATTTTTGTAAAAGTTAGTCAAGGAAAGTCAGACCATTCACACTTTTTCTTCCATGCTGCTCCTAGACCTGTGGTTGTGTTCTGCCTGTGGTGTGTGGGCAAACTTGTTGTGCTTTTTTGAGGTGAATGCAAATGCACTTTGTCCTCTTTTACTGACATTTAGACTTAATCAGATTATTTTGCACCTGAGATTGGCTAGGTCTAGAGTCCCACACTGCCTAGGTGTTTGCTGAGCTGGTTGGAGATGTTGCCACTGATCATGGTTGTTACTGAGAAGTTATTGTCCCCTCGGTGCTGCCAGCAGAAGCCTCACCTTGCAGGCAAACTCAGCTGAACCATCCCAAGGTAACTGGGTGGACTTTGCTTGGAGTGGAAGGACAGAGCTCAAGTTCAGCTATGAGAGGACTGCCATGAAGAACAATAACCTCAGCCAAGGAATGATTAAATACACTAAGGCTGGCAAAGAGGCACAAAGACACTCACCATCTGTCACTGCCACATGGGGATTATTAACCTTCTGCAAAGAGGTCAAAGATTGTTGTTTTTATCCAGGAAATCCCTCCAGGAATCAAATGTTTCCTCTTTTGTGTCATTGGGCTCACATCTGCTAACACGAGGGTTGCCTTCTCTGCGGGATGGTTATACTGCTGTAAACAGCCCTCTCCAAAATTAAAGCAGAAATTTTAATGGGCTAGTAGCTTACTCTGAGGTGACCATGTGTGTATTTTTTTTCAGCTTCAACTCACACCTTTTTGGACCAGTGTTCTTTTGAGCTTGAAAACATCTGTGGTATGATCCAGGGCACCAACCATGACCAAGACTGGGTCCACCAACAGGGAAGCATGATGGGGCAGGAGGACCACACACTTTCTGGACAATGTAGAGGTAAAAGAAAGGAACAAAACACTTTCTGAGCTGGGTTTTCTCCAGAGCTGACTACAATGATGGGTTCAAAGAAGTTATTAAAGACTCTAGACAGTGTTTGCATTCCCACTTTTACTAAACTTTCAATTTAGTGGAATGTTTTCCAAACTGGCAAGATTAAAGGGGACAAAGAACAATCTTAACTAGAGGTCTTTTAAATATAACCTAGAAAACAATTTACTGCAACTTCCAAAGTCTGTGTAAGAGTTATATTACCTCATGATAAGTATCAAACAGCACTCATAGCCACCCATAAATGTTGTGTTTGCAATACAAATGGGAAGTTAAGCTTGTGGAGTTCTAGTTCTGAAAGTAGAAGAAAGTTGCAAAGATTTTATGATAACAGTTCAGGGATACTTTTTTTTTGACATGGTAATTTCACCATTTTTCAAAGGAAGACATTCTCAAAAATAGAGCAGTGAGCCCCAGTCAGTCACAGGGTGCTAGTTTACAGCTGAGAATAAGAATTAAATCCCAACAGGCAGTTCTGAAAAGCAAGAACCTAATTTGTCATTGTTTAGACAGGGTAAACTACTACACAATTCCAAGATACAAGCGACTTCTGCAGTAAATTTTGCCTCAGTGGAGAGGGAAGGACTTCTGACCTAAAGAACATTCACTTGTGCTTTGTTCCTCTTCGGCTTTCTGCACTCAGGTGTAGTTTGTTCCCTGCAAGTGATCCCCCCACTAGAAAGAACAGATGTTCAACCTTTTATAGTGCTGGTAGTTATTGATCAGGCCCAAGAATATAACTCAAGAAAACCACCTGATATTTTCTAGAAATACATGCTTCTAACCCTCAGCTGATTCTTAATTCTTTCTCTCCTCTTTCTCACCCCATACAATACAATTATAACTGGAAAAGATAGTTTAACTGAGTTTTTGAGTTTTTCACATAAAATCCAATCTGCCTGAACTGGGCACTTAATGTGCACTTAGGTTTTAACATCCAGTGACTCGGTACAAAATAAGTATCAATGTTTTTTGAAGAGTTAATGGAGAGGGGTGGGTGCCTCTGAGGATCTCCAGAGTGTAGAAATGAATTGCATGAGTAGGGAGTGTCTCTCCTTTTGGCACCTCCAAAGGGTCATTGACTCCATCAGGAATTTCTGACAAAAATTTCAGCATTTGCTGACACGACATTTCAGCAAAATTTTTTGAGAACTGGTTCTGCAATCATTTCAAGTGGAGGCAAATTCTAAGTTTCTAACATAGATGGATCCTATTTTCCCCTGACAGTTTTGATATTCTGGGTTTTTGACTTATTGCTAGCTAAACGGAGGGAGGGAAAGTACAGCTTAACATTTAGGGAGTCTGGTGAAGTCTGCTAATGCCACATTCTAATTGCCATAGGTACTTAATGGTGCCTTTATTTGACTTTCTTATCAAAAGGGAGGTAGAGTCTAGATCATTTGGGGGTTTGTTACTATAACAATTGCAACAACAGCCTCACAGCCCTGCTTCTCACTTGGAGCAAGAGTGATTATACTTGGATTTAATACACTTAAAATAAGTTTAACTGATGGTCCAGTGCATTGCATAGAGCAATCTCTGGCAAGGTTTCTGTGGACATGACTTCAAAGCATTGCTACCACGTGGAAGGGAACGAAGATAATTCCCCTGACTGATTAGAGAGAACCTGATAAACAGCTCAAGACCCTTCACTAACCCTGCAGGAAGCTGCACTGCCTTTATGCAGCTGTAGGTACAACTGTTGGAACAAGATGATCTTTAAGGTTCTTTCCAACCCAAACCATCTTGTGATTCTAAGATATGTTATCTTGGGCAAGAGGCCATGGAACTTTAACACAACAGCTAAAAATATTAACTTATTAATTTAATCATTGACTAAATTGAATAACTTGGAAACAACACAATACAGATAAGACCTGACAACTTAGTGTGATACCAAGATATGATAGGTGTGCAAATGGTGAATCCTTGTAAATATGAGGATAAAAGTAAATACTTCAAAACTAAAATAAAGAACACTTCAAGAATGTTAATGGGAAATAGAGGAGCAAGAATTCGTAAGTAAGTTCCTTATGGTGAGTCACTGAGTTTTGAAGTGTTTGGGCAAGCTGTAAAAAAAGACCTTCTGCATGTTCAAGGTCAGGTTGTTTTGTGTCCAACCCCTGTTTATAATCTTTATTGCTGATAAGACATGATCTTACTCTTTGCAAGGTAATATAGCACATGACCTTAACTATCTCATTTTTAGATTCTCTTCAGTATAAATCAAGTAAAAAAATTGTATTTACTAATTGTTTGTGGACAACACTGAATTCTCTGCCTCATATATCTCTGACATTCCTGAAGAATCCAAATTCCAATTAGACCAACTAATGCAAAGCTGATGTGAGCCGACAGCAGTGAGTTCCAGGAATATGCTGAACTGCTACTCCTTTCCTTATCCCAGTCTGTCTTGGATGGTTGTCATGTCATTTCCTTTATTGTTCATGTTGAGTACTACTCTTCTGTTTACTAAAAGAGTGCAGCTGAAATGATGAATTTACACCATGCAGCTTTGCAGGAAATGTGTGAACGGGCAGTGACAGACTACCCTTTCTTCCCAGATGCTGGCTACTTCATGTACTTCAACACCAGCTCTGGCCAGGCAGACGAGGTGGCAATCCTAGAGTCCCGAATCCTTTATCCAAAGAGAACCCAGCAGTGCCTCCAGTTCTTCTATAGGACCACAGGAAGCCCTTCTGACAAGCTGATCATCTGGCTTAAAGAGGACGATGGCACTGGGAACGTTCGCAAGATGAGGAAAATTCAAACCTTTCAAGGTAATTCTGGAAATGAAATGAATATTTGAGTAGAGAGGATGAATTGTCTTACTGTGCCCAGAAACCAAGATTTTCGCAAAGTTACCAGAATGTCTTGCAGTACAGCTAAGAATTTTGGTATTACATGAGCACATTTAGCAGAGAAAGTGTGGGTTGTAATAATGTAATTTTGGTGCTTCACAGCAGAAGTCACAACATTCCTAATATTATGTTACACTCAGTGATTGAGAGGGACCCCAAGCCATGCTGGAGACAACTGTCTGTGTCTTCACTGGCTGCTACATGAGCTAAGAGTGGGCTGTTCAAGTGTAAAATACCTGTGCTCCTCTGCAGTCAATAAGCATCCCAGGCTGTTTTTTAGATACCTGGAAATATAAAAGCATATGCAGTTTTGGAAATGTGAACTGGATTCCTATTTTGGGTGATTTGCTAAATAGGACAAACTCAGCCACTGTGGCTCCATGTGATTTATGTTGTCAAAACACAAGATCAGTCATAATCTGCCTACATCAAGCTGCAGCAGTTTGCAGTGAAAGAAAAATCCATGAAAAAGTGTCAGGAACACATTGGGTCATCAATTCCCATCCTCTTGTTTAATCTTAGCCCTTAGGCTGTTGCCCTTTATACTGGAGGCTGTAATTCCCTAACGCGTGAAGAATTCCTTGTACAACATGTCCAAAGCATTTAGATGACAAAACAATGTGGATATATTATAGTCACCATATCAGCTTAAGATCTCTGGCCTTCAGGACTCTGTGAGGGGTCCAGTTGTCTAAAAGTGAAGCTGGCATGGATAGCTGGGGGTAAGTTGCTTCATAATATCCCTAATCACACTGGTGGTAATGTTTTTCTTTCCTTTTACCAAAGCGGACAGTGACTCCAACTGGAAAATTGCCCACGTATCCCTCAACGCTCAGAAGAAGTTCCGTTACCTCTTCCAAGGACTGAAGGGCAACCCCAGCTCTTCATCGGGTGGGATTGCTATTGATGATGTGACTCTGACAGAGGTGCCCTGTCCCACAGCTGTGTGGGTCATTCGCAACTTCAGCAAAATCCTTGAGAACTCATCCATCAGCGTTGTTGAGAGCCCCCGGTTTTACAGCCCCGAGGGTTACGGATTTGGCATCAGCGTGTTGCCCAACTACCAAAACAGCGGCTACGCTCGGGTTGCCTTCCACCTGTGCAGTGGAGAGAACGATGCAGTTCTGGAGTGGCCGGCTCTGAACCGCCAGGCCACACTCACAGTGCTGGACCAGGACCCCGACGTCCTGAAAAGGATGTCCTCCAGCAAAAGCTTCACCACAAGCAAGGACCATGTTCACTCAGGTAAGTGGTGTCTGGAGGAATGTTGACAACCACAGCCAAGGAATCTGAGTATGAGGACTGAGGGTAGGACTCAGAGCTGAGAAACTTTGGCTTTATTTCCAAATTTGGGACACTTTCCCATGTACATCTTCCCTGGGTGTGACTCAGAATTCCTGTCTGTGGGAGGTTGTACAACACAAAAACTGACACATATAAGGTTGTTGTTATTATGAACAACCCCTGGGATATCTGAGCTTGACTCTAAATACAGATTTTTCCCAAGACCTAGCAATTCCCATTCTACCTGTGGTTTGTCCGTTGCAATGGGTGACATATCACCACAGGCTGATGGAATGCCAGCAGGGTGCAGTATTCTGTCACTAAACAATAGTTTAAGTTAAAATTGCATTTTGGAGGGGGACCTAATTGTTGCCTTCTGGTACCTGGAGGGAGCCTGCAAGGAAAATCAGAGAGACTATTTACAAAGGCACAGAGTGCCAGGACAAAAGGGAATTGTTTTCAAACTGAAAGAGAGCAGGTTTCGATTGGCTATTAGGAATAAAATCTTTACTGTGAGGATGGTGGGGCACTGGAGCAGGCTGCCCAGAAAAGCTGTGGATACCCCATCCCTGAAACGATTCAAGGCCAGGCTGGATGGGGCTTGAAGCAACCTGTTCTAGTGGAAGGTGTCCCTGCCCATGGCAGGGGGTTAGAATGAGATGATCTTTTAGGTCCCTTCCAATCCAAACTTTTCTGTGATTGTATGATAGAAATAAGAATAATAAGACAAAACTGAGTTTGGTACAGAATAAAATACTGCACATGAATCTTCATCCCTATCTACTTTTTCTAGTGGAAGTTAAGTACCTAATTTTTCAGTAGGAGCTTTTAAATCCTAAATATGAATATGTTTAACAAAATCATAGTAATGACCAAAATTAGCTAAATTCTTAACCATAGGCACTTACAAACTGGTTGGGGAGTGTCCTTACTCAGGAGGAAACTCTTAGCTGGTAACAATGAGGAGGCAATTTGTGTTTGCTTAGTTCTCATTGAAAGAGGAGTTGTGGAATTTTAATGGCCTCACATACACTAAGAATCCTCATACAGTCCTAACCTGAAGATCACCTGGCACCTTTAGTTTGTCAGTCCTCTGGGATTTGTTTGGGAATTTCAGGCCTGGACTTGATTTTACAGCAAAAATCCCTTTTAGCACAGTAATGCAGGAAAAAGTCATGTCATACTTTGAGCTGCACAACTTTGTGATTCTCATTTTCTCTTTGCAGGAACTATCATATGGGATAAACCATCAATTGCTGGAAGATTTGATGAGTCGTGCAATTGCAACAGAAGTGTAGCCTGGGGGTGGAGTAACTTCATCTCCCACAGCCAGATGAGACGGAGAAGCTTCCTGAAAAATGATGACCTGATTATTTTTGCAGAATTTAATGGTAAGGACCCCTTTCCTGATTCTCCTTACAAAATAGGTGATTCCTTCCATTTTCATATATTCAAATAACTCTTGACACCTGTTTCCAAGATCTCTTCTAACGAGGATCAACTTTAAAAAGCATTTCTGTGTCCTAGTGTCAGGTGGGTGAGGGTGGATAAAGTGATTGTGAGTTCAGAGGGATCTAAATGGCAGTGAGTTTTGAAATGTGAACTTCTTAGACAGCTTTAAGCACCCTGACCAGCAGCTATGTCCATTTCTAAGTACCAAACATACTAAAGGCCATCCCCACTGTGTTAATTTCCAAATAGAACATTCTCACAGAACATCACAGATTTACCAAATTAGTTTCTGTAATTTCAGTATTATTTTTTATCTTGTGCTTTAAATACACAGAACTTGTGGTACAGCAGGAGCTCTGTAAAGGGAAAATGGACAAGTAGCACCCTCTGGTCCAGAAAGCACCCTATGAGCCCCTGATGTGAGGCATGCTACATATAGCATCATTAACTGCTTCTGATGTCTTTCTCCTTTTTTAAAGACATAATTCACCTCAATAACACTGAAGTTCCAGTTGGGCCTGTGCAATCTGCCCTCACGGAAGGCCTCGTTCTTGAAAGGCAGAAGAGAGCAGCCCAGCACATGGAGCCTGTTCAGGACCAGCTGCCTTATCTGCCAGACCCGTGTGACCCAAACCCTTGTCAGAATGATGGAGTCTGTGTGAATGTGAGAGGGAAAGCAAGCTGCAGGTACCACAGACCTCCTCCCTCCTTGCCCTGGCTTTCTTCTTCAAGTGATGCACCTAAAAAGTATTCAGAGCTACAGACCTCAGAGGTCTAAGCCCCCAGGTCTTCCAGGAATAGCAGAAACAAAATGCTTTACCACAGTTACTAGTTGTTACCAGCAGCCAGGAGGGCAGGTTTCTTTGCATAAAGCAAAGAAGCCCCATTCTGTGGTGCTTCCAGGGTGTGTAAATAACCTCCCAGCAAAGTGGGAATGTTGTGACATGAACTCCTCCAATGGGGACTGCTCATCTGGGATAGTGAATGTGAGGACCTTGGGGTGAGGGCGTGACAAGGCTCCTGATCCATTGAATCTGTGCTTTGTTTTCCCAGGTGCCCATTAGGACAAGCCTTCTTCTTCACTGGTGAGAGGTGTCAGTCAAGGCACCTCCATGGGAACATCCTGGGAATGTTGATTGGTGGAATTGCTGGCACCATTGTCTTAACTATTGTCGTCATTTCCATGATGGCTAGAAGATAAAAAAATGCAGGGTGGACAAATTTCAACCTGGTTCACAAGATACCCATTTTCAGTGAAAAACTATGACTATAACTTGGAGAAGACCAGTCATCATATGGATGAAAAGCTCTGCCAACAGCTTGGCAGCAATCTGCTTTTTTTCTGAGGGATATGGCAGTTAAAGTGTGTCATGCAGAGGTGCTGTCTGATGAAAATTCATACATTGCCTTTCTTGTGTGTTTTTTGAAAATTTTGTTTCTTCATCTCATAGCAAGCAACAGTGCTGAAAGCCTATGCATTTACTCTCAGCCTCAGTTCAAACTTAGATTAAATAACTGGTTGAACCTCTCAAAACACTGTTAAAAATCACACCAAAACACATGTATTAAGATTCTGGAAATGTTCCTACAAAAATTGCTCAAGAATTCTAAAGGGTACAGATACTTATGTAAGTCAGTACATCGTCACTCACTTTCTCTGGGGCTGTGCTGGTTTACTTACACTAATTGGCCATTACATAGAATTCATAAACTCTTGCCCATACTACCTTGCCCATACCAGACCATCAGAAGTGCTTCTAACAGTAGAGAAGAGGTTCCCATCCTGATTCACCCCAAAGTTCCAGGAACAAGTTCACCACTGGCAAACACAGGCCTGATTCCCTGGCAATCAAATGGAACTGTCCCACCTGGCTGCAGTATTTGATATTGACGTCAAATCTAAATCTTCACGATTCTACCATACTTTACACTAAGATTTGTAACATTTGTGTGCATTATAAATACTTTTCAGGTTCTTTTCAAGACAGGATTCCTGCCTTTAAAGGTGTACAGGCTTGAAATAAATGGTTCCGGAAATGTAGTATTAGAGAAATAATTTATATAAAACCATTCATCCTGCCTGGCACATGGTGATCTATATTCACTACAGAGCTTATTCTCTGGGTCCTTCAAGTGTGTTTCTCCGCTGAGAGAAGACCCAAACATACAGACTTTACACAAGGCACTCCTTGCATTCTTAACACTACTGTGAATTAAATAAATGCAGTCCCCTCTGTGGCAGAGGGCAGCAACCATCTCTGTCTTACCACATTACACATCAAGGGAAAGAAAAATATTGTTACAGATGTAAAGCTTCCTTTTCTTCAAAAAAGTGCCACATGGAGCTTTCAGTCTTTCCATCTGAAAGAAGACCACGCAGGAGTCATCACAGTCTTCATTTTATGTAAGTCAAAAGTGAAGATATGAAATGGGCGTTCTCAGTTGGGAATCTTTGGTTCCAGAAAGTCTTAAATAGAGAGCGGAAACCACTACAGCCTTTCCAGACTCTAATACGAGGGCAGGAGAGAAGCTGTGAGGTACTTGTGTATCTACACAGGCCTTTGGGATCATTCAGAGAGTTGATTGGGGAAATACCAAATCCACTGGTATTTCAACTGTACAGAGCACTGCAATTCATGTCTCAGTACTGCATAGTGCTAAGCACCCACTTAAGGGCTGAGAATTCTTCACTCTCAATGTCCTTTCTTGCACATGAAGGCCTTCAAATCCTTGTCATCTCTTCTGGGATTGGCAGACTGTAAAATTCCACCTCTCTCAGCTTCCCTGCCTTACACATTAACCAGAAATTATTATTCCAGAAGAATTCACCAAGGCACAGTTTAGTCAAAATGAAGCAGTTCACTTCCTGGTGACTCCCAGGTACTTTTTGTGTGTGTCTTGGGAGAGGTCCTTTCAGAGTGACACGGTTTAGCATTGGCAGTGCTTCAGTTAACCAAGGAATATGCCTTGGAAGTATTTTCAGTGGAAGAGGTGGATGGCTCTGAAGAAGATACTCTGTATTTGCCTGCAAAACAAAGCATAGGGATTAGACAAGGACAGAGAGCCTGGCACGTTGTCACTGCAAAGTAAGGAGAGTGACACCTGTGCTGGTGGCCGAGGTGGCTCTGCCTTGCCCTGCAGCTCTGGCACCTGCCTGGATTACAGCAACACCAGCAACCACAGAACTCAACATGTTTGGTGACACAGCCAGCAGGTGTCAGCTGGAATTGCACACTGTGCCACAGGGCAATGGTTTTCTCACACAAATGGAGGCACTTAGTGCTTCTCCTGGATCATGGGGACACATCCAGAACACAACACATCCACAGGCTCCTGAGTTGAATCCCAGCTCCCTCCTTCTAATGGGGACAAGGCTCTAAGCTAGGACCCAAGTGTCACTATCTTCTCTGAAGAATGTGTGGATGCAAAGATTGGACAGAAATTGTTATTAATTGTTATTTCCAGAATTGCTTTTTGCAAGATAAAGCCATAAATGGTGATGTCCACAAAATGACAGCCAGAGAACCTTTGAAGAAATACAGTTCCAAGGTGGTGAAGAGTACATGAGTAAGGGATGAACTGTGCTGTGATCTCATTAAGCTCAAAATAAAGCTCACTTAGTGGGGTTTAGAACTGGTGAAACATCCAATAATTGTTTTAGAGACAGACAGTTTTGCTGCTAGCATTATGCTACAATCCCCAGAATCACAGAATCACTAGGTTGGAAGACACGTCCAGGATCATTGAGGCCAACAGCCTAACACCTCAACTAAATCATGGCACCCAATGCCATATCCAGCCTTCTTCTAAACACATCCAGGGATGGTGACTCCATCACCTCAACAGGCAGACAATTCCAATATTTTAACACTCTTTCTGTAAAGAACTTTTTCCTAATACCCAACCTATATTTCCCTTGGCACAGCTGAAGAGTGTGTCCTCTTGTTCTGTCAGTTGCTGCCTGGAGAGAGAGACCAACCTCATCTGATAAAACCACCTTTCAGGAAGTTGTAGAGTGTGATAAGGTCACCTCTGAGCCTCCTTTTCTCCAAGCTAAACAACCCCAGCTCCCTTTGACTTGTTGCAGTTCCCTTGCATTAGAAGGTTAAAAACCATCTATGGATGCATGGAGAGACAAATAGATTGACGGATATCAGGACAGACAGACCCTGAGAGCAAGAATGAAGGCCAAACCTTGTTTGTGCTTCAGTAAGGGAGATCTGTTGTCACATACCTGTTTTCCCACATAAGTTGTTAAAGGTCCTTGAAAATGGGTAGCTCATAGCAAGCATTGGTGTCACCAGCATCAGGGAGGATGACTGAAAGAGAGAAAATTGCTTTTTGTCAAAAGAACTTTGTAGCCCCATTTTAAGTAGAAGGAAAAGAAAGGTTCCAATAAATTTTGTTTCAGTAGTATGAGCAAACAACCCACAGAAGGTGAAGCTAGATGTTTGTGAGGTATCAAGTTCACATATTTGCATGTTTATGGTGGTGATGAAGGAGATCAGCTTTAAAAGAAACTATAGGGCACAAACTGCTTGTCTCTAACTCTTGGTCAGGCAGATGGCTTAGGCTCCAGAGCCTGTCCTAACAGGCAGTATCGGATCATGTTCTTTTATCTGTGTCAGTATGGCCATTAAGGTTACCACAAAAACTAAGATTTATGTGAATGAGGATTGTTTTTGACAGCCAACAGCCTGAGATAATCCGAGGCAAATTTAACTTGATACACTAGGGGGCATTGGAACACAACTCTCTGGAGTCCAGATGTGAAGGCAGGAAGGAACTTTTTGCTGCTAAAATGAAGGTTCTTTATTGGTTTTGGAGTAGTTTGAGAATTTAATGGGATTCCTCCAAAGATGTATTTTTAAAAAGGTACGAAAAACACATCTTCTTCTGTTCAATCCTTCTTCATTAGTTAGTGGTACTTTGGTGGGGGAAATCAGGCAGTGTTGTGTATTGTCACCTATATCATAGGGTCGTAGAGAAAGAAGGTAAATGAATCACATATAAAAAACTTAATCAAAGACTTTGGTATTGCTTTATTTGCTCATTCTCAGACCTCAACCGGCTGGAGAAATGGAATGACAGGAATCTTACGAAGTTCAGCAAAGGGAAATTCAAAGTTCTCCTGTCCCTGGGAAGGAACAAACCCAATGCCAGGACATGCTCGGGGCTGTCTGACTAGGACAGCATAAAGACAGAGGCAGGCTTTTCTCCTTGGTGCCCAGTGGAAGGACAAGAGGCTTTGAGAACAAATAGAAATACAGGAAATCCCACTTAAGATGAAACTTTTTCACTGTGAGAGTGGTCAAACACAGGGAAAGGCTGCACACAGAGATTGTGATGTCTCTGTCCTTGGAGCTACTCAAACCCAACTGGACACAGCTCTGAGCTCTAGCTGACCATGCTCTGATGGGAGTGTGGTACAAGATGATCTCTGAGGGTACTTTCCAACTTCAGCAATTCCTGTGGAAACTGGAGTGATTTGATCCAATGCTGCTCTTCTGAACTGACAGTTCAACCTTAATGTACTCCTTAATTCCTTTGAGCCTGTGTTCTGATCTTCTTAATTATCCTTGCTTTTAAGTCAGCTTCCTAGTTCTTTGGCAATACATGTACAGGCACTTCTGAATAAACCCTGTTCAGATACCAATATAAAATCAAGCTTTATTGTCATATAAGGGTGATGCCAGCACCATTGGCAGCTCGGGAAGAGGGGGAGGTAGGTATTGGAACTAGATGGTCGCTTTCAACCCAAACCATCCTAAGCTCCTTACACATCCTGGCATTTTTTGGAAAGGTGTTATAAATGCAGAAGCGTAAGTTGAAACAATAATTACCCAAGAAGCCCCCCTTGAATTTCTCTCAGGTCATGAATAAACAATAGTGCCAAAAAATTTCTGTTTTCTAACTAAAAGTTTCAGTTACATTTTCTAGTTTTTTTTTTCTTGTGGAATTTAAAGGAAATGTCCACTAACTGCTTTCTCATTTTTTACTAATTATAGTGAAAATAATGAACTTTGAAAAAGGGGATATTATCATATTTGTGTTGTTAGTGTTCTCTCTGACTTGTTCTAATAAATTATCCAGAATTTTAAGTGCCCTGGACAATGTTAGACTACACAGCAGCAACTGAAATACATTCTTAGGTCAAGGTTCTAACCTTTGATTGCTGTGAACTCCATTTGGATGATGAGTTCCTCTTCAATAGGGCTTCTTGTATCTATTTGTTAAAAAAATTAATCAATCAGTAAATACAGAAATTTTGTTCAAATTCCAACATTATTTTGATATAATGTAAGAAAGAGTTGGAATCCTTACCTTCTTATCCCAGAGAGTCCCAAACACCAGTATGAATAATCCCTAGGAGACAGATAATTACATGCGTTTTGATGACACCAATCTTTGATTGCAATAGCTCATAAGTATCCCCAACATTGTCCATAGTGCTATTTAAACTTTGAACTCTTTGATAGAGGGTGTTTTTATAACTACAAATCACGTAGTGAACTGCTCATTTGGCAGTTCCCCAGGCCTGGTCTATTTAAATTCTGTGTTGATCAGGTCTACAAACTGACACAGATAATTTGGTTGCAGTAAATGTATTTGGAAGAAGGAATGTTTGTGTATGGAAGACATGTCCTACCTATGCTCTCCAGGCAAACTAGTATGTTCCAAGAAAAATGCCAATAATTTTGGCTTGAAGAACACAGTTTTGATGCCATTCTTAATGATGGCAAATCTTAAGAATGCTCTTTAAAGAGAGAGTACACATAACTATTTTGTCCTTAACAAATCTCCTTGTGTTGGGATCCTACTGGCCACCTAAATATGTGGCAAAAGTCATGCTGATTGAAAACTCTCAATTGTGTATTTTTGTCAGCTCTTCTCTTTATCATTAGTACTTGTCAGCTGATCTTGGTGACTTTTTTGTGGTTTATACTGGAACCCACAAAAGCATAACATGATTCCTCCTGCTGGACCATAAATGGAAACAGAGATGCTCAAGTTTCACCACCTGAACATACAGGGCTGTTTTCCTGGTCTTCAGCAGTGAAGTTGATCCCAAAACTACTGGCAAAGTAGGGAGTTATCTTTAGGTCAGCTTTATCTACACAGCACATCTGCAAAGGCAGCTGAGAATATAAAATACTGCTGAATTCCTGGAGTGGCTTTCCCAAAGAGCCCTTTTGAAATAAGGATATGTAAGGTAAATTTACGTTTTTCCCTGCTGTTCTTACACCCTGCCAAGCACAGCACTGCAATAATGTCTCTATGTTAAATCATGATAGAGGAAAGAAAAATATGTGCAACTCACCTGCAAAGCATTGAGCAGACTAAAGAGGATGCGGAAAGCTTGATAATTGCTATTGATAATAGTGGCAAGGCCAAAACCCCAGGTGAGGCCTAACAGGGGTGTCAGGATGGCCACACTTTTGACAATCTGAAACAGAGATTTCCTCTCCTGCCCACTTGACCTGTCCCCAATAGTTGGCCTCAGTATTTTTATTATAACAACTGCTGCGATGAACAAGTTCGTGGCCACGATGATCAAGGCAGGTATGGCGAAGGCCAGGAGAGCTTTGCTGTCGTTCCAGTTGAGCCAGCAGACTTTCTTTCTCGTGTAACTGTCCTTTGGCAGTGTGACAGCAATGGTGGTGACTGCAATGACAAAGGGGCACACGTATCCCAGGCAGAATGCCACCGCCTTCTGAGCAGTCTTACTCGTGTTGTGTAAGATGAACACCAGTCTGTAGAAAAGGATGAGGCCCAGGCTCAGCATCCAGAAAAAGACACACAGATAAAAAAAATGGATGAAGAAGGTGGCCATGATACAGATGTCTCTGCTTATCTGCTGGTTTTGATCAGTGATGGAGGCAGTGACAATGAACCAAACATCAGCAATCAGCAGGGATGTAGCAATGTTGAAAATACAAACATGGCGCATGTAAGAGGTTGTGTTGTTTGTCACGTACTTCCAGACCAAGGATTCAATTATGATGCAGACCATCAAGCTCACAATTGAAATGGCCAGGCCAATGTAGGAAATATAACCTTCAAAGATTGTCTCGGGGGATTGATCAGGTGACATCAGGATGGAGAATGATGTCAAGTGATCGCAGGAGCAAACGACATCATATCCTAAATCCGTGGGTATGCAGCCACCATCATCCCAGTCCCCCCTGTGATCGTTGAGTGTGAAGTTCCAAAAGACGCACTTGGGTATCTGTAGAGACAAGTTTTTCTTTGCAAATGTCATATTAACCTTAAACGTCTGGCTTCTGTTGCTGCTCAAAGTTGTTGTTATCAATAAACCATTCACAAATTCAGACGTATTCTGGGGCAAAATATGTCCAAGTGTTGAGTACATCACACTAACAACGGTTGAATTTTGGGTTAGAGTCTGGATTTCAGTTTCACTAATGAGCACCTTGACCGTGAAGTTTTCTTCACTGCGGAAGTCCTTGTTATAAACTGTGTTGTTATTTTCCTTGACAACTATCCCTTGCAGCTGAACTGTTTTTGCAGAGACAGAAGGAATGGTGTTATTAACTGGTTGGAGGCGCAGGGAAAAATTTTCTACAGACTGCAGTAACAAAGAACTTTGTGGTGTCTCCTCTTTATTCATGTATTCCCAAGCTTCAGTTGTGGAATTATCAACAATTAAGGCCACTGTGGATAGAAAATTCTGGAACAACAACAGAATAATGCAGTTACTGAAATCCCACACAATTAATTGTTGTTTCTGATGGTGATTTATGTGTGGTCCTAGAAGTGCCTTTTGAAAAAACCCAGCATTTTCTTATTTTGCTCAGTCCGTATGAAGTCTTCTGTTGTTAACCCTCTGTATACTCTGTTTGCAAGTTAAGGTTTCCAAAAGCAGAGCTGTGTGATTATTTTTTAATATATTATTTGGTATTTTTGCATCTCCAGCCTTCTTTCCTTTCTTTCTCAGTATTTGTGCTGGCTTTGATTTCTTGGTGTCTCATGTAGGGCTCTCTATGTACAAACCACCAACCCTTTTTGCACTTTTCTGTTCAGAAGAGCAGTGCTTTTTCTCTGGACCTCACAATCAAGGTTCCCAATTATTTCTAAGGTTATTTTGTTATTAATTTGTTGTTACATCCAACTTATTTTCCTTGCTTGCTCATGGTTCCTGGAATTTACTCTCCCTATTCCTATTTCAGCCTTTTTTTTTTTCTATTCCTACTTCTACTCATGGAACCATAGAATCACAGAATGGTTTTGACATTTAAAGGTCATCCAGTCCAACCTCCCTTCCAGGGGGCAGGGACATCCAGCTTGATCTTGGACAATTCCAGGGTTTGGGGCATCCACAACTTCTCTGGTAAATCTATTCCAGTGCCTACTGCCCTCACA